>PVJI01001227.1:0-193724 GCA_004026765.1 Micronycteris hirsuta
GTACTGTGTGGCCATAGCATTCAAAATGACTGAGCAAGTAGAGCAACAAATCTGCATCAAACTTTACATTAAGCTTGAACATTCCTCCACAGAAACTATTCAGATGATTCAGAAGGCTTTCAGGGATGATGCAATAAGTGCAGCCCAAATAAAAGTGTGGCACAAATGCTTCAAAGACAGTCATGAATCTGTTGAAGGTGACCCAGGTTCTAGAAGACCTGCAACCAACAGAACACCTGAGAATGTTGAATGCGTACGGGCCACGATCAACAAGGACTGGTGACTGCCAGTGCGAGGACCAAAAGCTGATCTGGGGATTCCAAAAACTACAAGTTCTGTGTCTGAGATTTTGACACAGGATCTTGGCATGAAATGTCTAATGGCAAAATTCATTCCACAGCTTCTGCTACCAGAGCAGAGAGAACATCATGCTGCACTTGCTAACGATCTGATTCAAACCGCTAATAATGATTTTCTCCAGAAGGTCATAACTGGGGATGAATGGTTTGTCTATAGCTACAATCCAGAAACGAAGGCCCAGTCATCCCAATGGAAGTTCTCCCAAAGAAGGTGTGGCAAAGTTGCAGCAAGATCGAGACCATGTTAACTGTGTTTTTTGATTGGGAAGGTGTTGTCCATCACAAGTATGCCCCTCCAGGCCAAACAATTAATAAGGAGTACTACTTCAGTGGTCTTCATTGGTTAAGAGATGCTGTAGGACAAAAATGGCCACAGTTATGGGCAACAGGCGATTGGCAGCTTCGTCACTACAACACACTTGCTCATGTATCACAAAGACTGTCCAGAAGGTATCCTGCCATGTACTATGAAAAATAGAGACCTTTATTGAAAAAGATACAAGAAACATTGTACATAGGACGGTGATGCCTCAGTCCTATGTAGGCACCTTGGGACCTCACAGTTCTTCCAATTGCCATCAGCTGCCCTGTCATATTTTCCTGAATCTCATCAATGGCCTGAAATCTCTTCCTTTTCAAAGGTGATTTTAGTTTTGGTAAAGGCAGACATTGCAGGGCACTAAATCTGGGCTGTAGTGGGGCTGAGTCACCCAGGTGATTTGATATTTCACCAAAAAACTTTGCATAGGATGTGATGCATGAGTGAGTACATTGTCATGATGAAGCTGTCAATCACCAGTTGCCCATAGCCGCAGCCTTCCAAATCATCTGAATAGTTTCTATGGAAGAATGTTCAAGATTAACATAAAATTTGATGCAGATTCATTGCTCTACTTGCTCTGTCATTTTGAATGTGATGGCCACACAGTACATGTGCTCACTCAAGGGCCTCTTCCTCCCCCACTGACTAGTACAGTGACATCGTCATTGCTCATGCATGTGCATTCCAGTCCACTTTCCTTGTCTGCTAGGTTATACTGATGTCATGTAAATCCTTCTTGTTAAGTTAACAATAGTTGGACTTTTTCCAGACAGACCTCATTTCTCTCAGAATCAAGGAGGCAGAGAAAATGGATTATGAATTGGGAGACAGGATTCTTACTTCCATAGGCAGTGGGAATCTAAGGACTGTGGGGCCAGAGGGAGAGAGCTCCACCTTTATAGATGTGGCTGTCTGTGTGATATATCCAGGGTGGTGCTATATCTGTTACACAAAAAATCACCAGTTGCCGATAGCTGAGGCCTTCTGAATAATCCAAATAGTTTCCATGGAGGAATGTTCAAGCTTAATGCAAACTTTGATGCAGATTCATTGCTCTACTCGCTCAGTCATTTTGAATGTGACAGCTACACAGTACACATGCTCACTCAATGGCATCTACTACCCCACTGACTAGTACAGTGAAGTCATCCTTGTTCCCACATGCGTGATCTAGTCCACTCTTCTTGGCTGCCAGATCACATTTATGTCACATAAACCGTTCTCATTATAATAAAAATAGCTGGACTTTTTCCAGACAGTATTTATGTGTGTGTATACATATACATGTACGTATACATATACATACATACAAACATATATATGAGTGTATATAATGAGT
This sequence comes from Micronycteris hirsuta, assembly GCA_004026765.1. Classification (NCBI taxonomy): domain Eukaryota; kingdom Metazoa; phylum Chordata; class Mammalia; order Chiroptera; family Phyllostomidae; genus Micronycteris; species Micronycteris hirsuta. The sequence goes on from PVJI01001227.1 coordinate 2,021, forward strand.
GTATATATATACTCTGCTGCAAAGAAGATGAGTTCTTGGACCAGACTTTTTGAATTAAACTCCTGTCTTCAAACAATTTGACAAATTATTTAAGTGTCTTATGCAACAGCTTTATATCTGTGCTATGGGGCTAATAATGTTACCTCGGAGGTTTATTATAAAGTTAGTATGTGTAAAGTGTGTACAACAGTACTTCCTGAAGTATTACTATTACAGTTATTAGTATATAGTAACTGAGGAAGTAGGATTTGAATATAAAAGCTGTAAATTTGATGAACTATTGAGTAATTACTTATCACCCTTTACTGGTTTCACTATTAGTATGTGGTCTTCAAATCCAAGAGCTGAAGAATGAGGTATGTGGTGGAATATCAGAATCAAGAGAGGATTTTTTTTCCCAAAATGCACTACCTAGAATCTATATTAGAACCTGCAGAATTAAATTTCAGGATGGGGTGAAGTAAAGAGAAGAGGCAAGTTGTGGGTGTCATCCTCTCATCCCCAACCTTTGAAAGCCATTTTTGAGGATCTTCATTCCAGAAGGATTCACCCAGAGACTGTCCAATGTTTCATGACTGAAACCAGCCTTTTCTGTTTCTCAAGAAGGAATCAGGAAGAACAAGATGGAACAAGCTTTCGGTTACTCTCTCCTTTAGACAGACAAGGAGAAGAGGAATTTAATAGTTCATGCTCCTATTCTCTGTGTCCTTTGTCTCATCAAACCTCACCTAAATCGGAGTGTTTTAGAACCCTGTGATCCTTCAGCTTCGATAACAGTGAGCACATTTCCTTCACAAGATCGGAGGAATGGCAAAGCTGTGCATTTGAGTTGCTAGCTTTAGATTTAAAAAAATAAAAAAGATTAGTCATTTTTTGATGATTATTGGTAAGTTGCTTTGCTCTTGTTTTAAGAAAAAGAAAACCAGCCCTGGCTGGTGTAGCTCAGTGGATTGAGCGCGGGCTGCGAACCAAAGGGTCGCCGGTTCGATTCCCAGTCAGGGCACATGCCTGGGTTGCAGGCCAGATGCCCAGTGGGGTCCACATGAGAGGCAACCACATATTGATGTTTGTCTCCCTCTCTTTCTCCCTCTATTCTCTTCTGTCTAAAAATAAATAAATAAATAAAATCTTTAAAAAATTGGGAAAACCAGACTTTACCAACAAAAATATTAAAAAGCTGGAAATATGAAATAAAGATAGAGTTGACAAGGCAATATGCTGTCTTCTTAAAAACTTTTTTAATAGTATTTAAATACCATTTTTGTTTGAAAAAACAATATACACTAAATTTTGGTAATCAAGGTTGCTTCAGTGTATTTGAATGCTTATAAGTAACCATGTAACTAAATGTAACTATACATTGAACTTTATAGCAGGTTACCTGTTCTATGCTTTCAAAAGTCTTGTTAAGTGGAATCTTTAACCTTAACTAGGGACCCAAACATTTTATTTACTATTCAATACATGCACTGAGAGACATCACAAAACAAAACATCTCTATATTTAAATGCAATTTATGACTTCCCGATCCATAATAAACACATTATCTAGACTCGACTATAAATAAGATGGTATTGAGTTGCCCTAGATGAATGCAACGATTTCTGATATGTTAGTCCCATTTGGTTCTTCATTAATTTGGTGACTGTTTGGGTCCCCTCTAATTATGTGGTTATTTATGAGTCCTTCATCTATTTATTCAACAAAATAATTGTGAGCCTGTTATTACCTGGAAAAACAAAGAAGAACAGAGTGCAGTTCTCATTTTCTGAATCACTGGGGGGAAAGCCTGAAAATCACTGGGGAGAAATCATAAACTCTTGCAAAAGAATGGAAGGCAACCCTCAAACTAGGTTCGCTGGAATGTAGGGTTCAAATAGGAATTGGAAATTTCAGGTTAAGATCTAAGACGAAGAGAGGCTACTGAAACAAGAAGTCTAATGTTGCAAGAGAATACTCTCTTCTGGGCTTTTTTTCGGGGGTCAGAGGGCATTAGAGGCAATAGCCATGAGAAGCCCCATAGAGTGAGGAAGAAAAGGAAATTATTCTTTAGAATAAACAAAAGTGGTACTCAGAAAAAATCTTAGTGTTGATCAAGGTCATTAATTGAGAAAAATCAATAGATTTCATTCATCTAGTAATTTAACAGTTTGAGTGCCTATAATATGCAGAGAGCCATGCTAACCTTCATGAAACAAACCCAGTGTCTGCCCTCCCAGAGTTTATAGTTCAGCAAAGGGAGCCAGAGCATATGTATAAATTGTGAGAAATCCTGTGATAGAAAGGGAAAATAAAGGAAACTAATATTTCTTCAGTATCTGCCATATGTGCTCAGATCCAACGGTGAATATAGCAGGCTGGCTCCCTGCCATCATAGCTGAGAAAGAGATACCAATCATATAGACAAAAATACACAAACTGGCAAAAGCCACAAAGAGAAAATATGTTGTATCATATGAAAGTACCTAAGGGATTACCTGACTGAAGCTGAGGACTTTGGGGAAACATTCCTGAGTAAATGATTGACTGAGAAGTAAAGGATCATCAATAGTTAAGTAGTGCAGAGAGATGAACCTTGGTGGGGCGGGAAGAAGCAGGCCCAAACCAAGAGAACCCCCTTAGCAATAAAGATAAGCTATAACCGTCTGATCTGACACCTGTCGGAGCCTGCCATCTAATCCACAACTTTGGACCCAGAGTTTATGGTCATTCTCTTCCACTGTGAAAAAATGAGATGCAGAAAGAGACTATAGAAAACACATAGTGATTTATTTGGGGAGAAAGCATCTCTAGCAGAATTCTACATGGCACTTTTGTTTCCCAGTCAAAACTATCAGAGTGAAGTCTAAAGTGTTTCATTGAGTAGGTATCCAAAAGGCGGGTAGGACAGATTGTGGAGTCCGGGAAGCTAAAATGGACGTGTGGGTTTGTGTACAGGCAACAGTGCCCAAGCAAAAGTGTTACTGTGACACTACTGAGTCTTACAGTCTTGACAAAAAAAAAAAAAAATCAAAAGGAAAAGCATGAAGCCTGACCCATGTTAGGAGACCCGGTGGCCAAAAAGTAACGCGATTCTTCTACTAAACAGCAAATGCAGAGGGCAGTGTGAGGCAATTCAAATCAAGCAAAAACAATACAATATGCAAATGAAGAGGCCAAGAGAGAATATAGCAGCAGCACTAGCAAAAGAAGCAGTGGTGGGGGTGAGAGAGGGTTTTGCGATTTAGTTTAGCAAATACTTACACTGTGGCAATCTGATGCTAAACAACTGGAGTTGAAATCTGAAAATCCCTGCAGACAATCTAAAAGCTTAAGCATTAGCCGAATTAGATTAGCATGTTTCATGTGTTCAAAAATATTGCTTGAGCTCCCACTCCGTTCTAGGTACTGTTCTAGATGTCAGGGATACAGCAGTGAACAAAAAAAGCCGTTGCCCTTGTTCTATTGGAGAATATTGATAAAAACAAATAAATCTTTAGTATGACAGATAAAATGGTAAGTGCTTGGAGGGACACGTGAGGTAAGGGAGTTAGGAAATGCTGAGAGAGGGCAGTCAAGCATGCTTTAGTGGCAATGTGGCATTTCAACAGGGACCCAAAATAAGAGAGAGAGAGAAGGCAAGAGGATTCTTAGAGCCATGTCACGCAGCTGAGAAGAAATCCAGGACCTGGACCCCGGAGACTTCCTCTTGAGTCCACAGACTGCGTGGGTGGACAACACTAGAGAATAACCCTAATAATGGTTTTGGTAACACTTACCGAGTGGTGGACACAGTTATTAGAGATTTGCAAAAACACACTTGAAATAACTCACTGAATCCTAACAACAACCTTACAAGGTATATACTATTATCATGATTCTATTTTATAGATGAGAAATGGAGGAAAAAAGAACTGTGACAATTTGTTCAAAGTCCTACAGTTACCATGGGCCGTTTCTGGGATTTGAACCCAGATATGCTGGCTCTGTATTCATCTTCAGTGCTTCACACATTACATCTCATCTGACCTCTTCCATAACCACATTTTCTTCTGACTCTGTCTCTTCTACCTTCCTCTTCCAATTTTAAGGACACCAATGATTATATTCGACCCATCTGGATAATCTAGAATAATTTTCCCTATTTTAAAGGTAGCTGATTAGCAACCTTAATTCTATCTGCAGTCTTATTTCTAACGTAACAGCTTCACAAGTTCTGGGGTTAGGATACCATTATCTTTCCGGGGAGGCAGAGGATATTCTGCCTGCCACGGGCTCCAACTCTGTACTCTCAACCACTAAGTGACCCTGCCCTTGTGAACACGGCCATGACACAGCAGGTTTCCCATAGTCTCTGGGAAACTATGTCCAGGGCACCGAGACGATTGAAGCCAGACAAATTTGGGTTTCTGAAACATGTTTTTAGTTTAGTCATAAACTCAATACATACTTAGTTGAAACGTAGAAAGCCAGGGTGCTACTTATTCAACTGACCTGGGATTTGAATCAGATACAATTATTTGAAACACAACTTCATGCTGAAAAAATATGTACATATTCTTAATGTAAAAGAACCAAAATAATGTTTATGCTCACTTTTCACTTAGTTTAGTCCTGTTGAAAATGATTTAACTTGTTTCCAGTAGTTTTTCTCAATCTTTTTCTCTGTACTTATTCATTTTTATTTTTGAGAAGCTGCATAGGTTATTGTGGTCTGCGATCTGTGTTCATCCAAAAATTTAAAAGAAAAAACTGAGTCTTTATCTACCAAAGTCATTTACCCCCCACCAACTTAAATCCATTTACCTTTTCCTAAATACTTCCCATATCTTACTCTTACATGTGACTTTTCCTCACATGTGACTTGTCCTGTCTCCAGCCCTACAGGTGAACCCTATTCATCCTTCAAGGCCAGGTTCTCCTTCCTTTGTGAACCAACTAGCCCTTTTTCCCCTCTTTATGAAGCCACGTATTGAATTTTGTCATAATTTATTGTTACCTGTATCCATTTGTATGTATTTTCTATCAGATGTTATAGTACCAGGAGTGAAACTCCCAATGATATTAATAGAAAGATGGAAATTTAAAACATGTTTTTGTTGAATCACTACTGTGGTTTTTAAATCATCTAAATATATAAAAATTCCTTTTTATAATTTTCTAATACCCTGTTAATTTTCTGAAATGAAATACATAGATAAGAGAAACTTACCTGTGCAGGATTAAAAGTAATCTAACGTATGAATTTTGGCATTTGTGAAATAGATATTTTTAAAATTACAATAAAGCACTGTTTTGTTTTTTTTTTTTTTTGCCTGTGTCAGTGCTTAGGCAGGTCTATACTAACTGACGCAAAGTGGTCAGAGGGTCATGCCTATCTGCAGAATAATAACAGTGGATTCATAACCACAAATGCTGACCATACTTTGTATATTATACTGTCTTAAACATTTTCATTAGAGTTACTGTTATTTATGTTGTTCCCCACAATATGAAATACTCTTGGTAAATTCCCAAACAGAACAATGCATAATTTCCCCTTGATTTATACAATAGTTATATTTCTACAAAATTCAGTTTACATTAAATTTATTCAAAACAAAACGCTTTGTGTTTATATATATGAAGTAGAGGGAGATTCTAGTCTCAAAAAATTATGAGTTTTTTATCTGCAACATTGACGATATAAATGTTTAAAAGCCATTAGGACACAGTCAAATTGTTTTTTGTGTTGGGCTCTCTCACACATTCTAGCATCTCTAGCACCCTGACATAAGGTCCCTGAATGCTTCACGGTACAAAAGGGTAGTAAAAACCAAAATTTTCCTTCACAAAATTTCAATCCCACCTAACTCTCTGGAGTTCATATGATTTTTAAGAACCCCATAGTAAGATTAAGGTTACACTGAGAGAAGCATTCCACCATCGCCATCAGCATCCAGAAGGTACTGAAAGTATGACTTAGCTATTGGAAAGTGTTTGAAGACTGACCCCTTCCTGTTCTCTATGAACTCATTATTTAGACAATGTTTAATGGACCATCAATGTCTATTTTGAAAGAAAAATAGAGTATTCTTATGGGATAAAAAGACTGTGGATAGCACCCCAACACAATTTCCCAAATTATCTTCCAGAAAAAAAAAAGGAAGAGGGGAGACAGGTAGGACACCACTGTTGGGGACGTACAAGGTGAATGGGGCTTGCTTTTGTTTGCTTGCTTGTTTGTTTAAATGTAGGCTCCCGGTTTGCTCTGATTTGATATACAAAAGATCAAGCTTATAAGACATTTGATTTGCCTTCTCCAGGCTGACCGCAGGAGCTAACTACTCTCCTTCGAAACCGCCATCTCCCTGATAACCTCCTGACTAGGAACCGGGCAGGCCAGGAGATTTTGCTCTGATCCTGTCTGGTTGCCCTCGAGCACAAAACCCCAGGGTGTGCCAGAACGGATGTCTGAACACCTCGCAGCCCGATTCAAATGAGATGCAATTCCCGTATCTGCTTTTGGGGTGAGAGTGCTAATGTGAGTCAATTGAGAGGTAGGGTGTGTTTACTAAATTCTATTTTCACAAAGATTATAAATTCTTTCCTATAATCCCTCTTCTACCACAACCACCGCAAAATCCTAACACATTCTGGCAAAAGTAGATTCTAAATACATTTTTTTTATTTCCAATCTCTTTTTTCACTACACTCTTTGCAAAAAAAATTAAAATGGTCTATAGAGTGCAGTTTTGTAGTATTATCTCTTAAATATTATGGGAGTTTTCTAAATTTGTACTGTTTATAGCTTTAAATTCATGTGCACACATTATATAGAAAGTAATTGGTCAAACCAACTAATAGTCTATGTGCATGTGCGGGTGCCACATTTTGAGCACAAAATAGGTATCTTAATAAATACTGGTTAAAATGGATTTAAATTCATTACAATCACCACATTCATGGTCCTGTTTTTTACCCAAGGTTTTACATAATTAAAATTGCTGAAGCTTTGTCCCTAAGTGCCTTGTACAACATTGTGTAGATTATAGAATTGAGCAAATATTCTTAAGTAAATAAATGAATGACTGAATAAAGTGACGACAAATTTTTAGGCAAGAGATTTTGCAGAAGATCCAAAATGATCTGCATTTAGCTCCTGCGTAGTGAACTCTAAAATGATTACTTTGATTTTAAACATAATTGAAATTTTCAAATCTAATGCCATTGGATGTTCAATTTGAAATTGGAGGTTCTTTTCCTTTCTTCTATCCCCTTGTGTTTGCAGCTAAATCAAGAGGAACAACAAATGCACAACTGTCTTTGAATCTTTTGAATATGGTCTCCTTTGCCATGAACTATGTCAGTAAATCAACACAACTGGAAGACCTGGGTCAAGAAAGAACACACAGTTACCAGCTTGAAGTGTTTAGCAAATCTGGGCATCGATGCTGCGTGCGTGCCATCTCAGTGTGGGTAACATCTGCAGCTACAGGGTGGCTGAAGTGCTGTATAATGGAAAACATAGACCCCCCCACTGGATCAAAAAGTAAACAACTATGAAGCAGTGAGCTCTTGATAGACCACAAGTATATTTAAGAAGAAAAATAGCATCTCCCCATGTGATTACTTTAGCCAGCTGTGTGAATTTGCCTTGAGCTGAACCAGGCTTTTTGCTGTGCCAGTTCTTCGTTAGAATTCTGAATAAGCACCTTTTGGAGCCAAGAACATGGGTTGGTGGAGGAGGAAGAATCTAAATACCTGGGTGCTTTTGGCAAGCAAACCAACTGGACATAATTACACTCTAAATTTTGCTTGGTGAAAAGATCATAGCATACATGTTGGGAATAAATGTCTAACTGATTTGTTTGCCCTTCTCGCTTGAATAAAAGAGCAGTAAATCAGCAATCAGACAATGTTTTTATATCCAGAGAAATGTAAAACAAATTATTCACTACATTATAGCAAAACAGGAACCTAAAACATGTTCACCCCCCCTTCTGCTGTTTTTTAAATAGTCAACAAATATTTATTACCCACTAATCTGTGCTAGGAGGTGTTATGTTTACTTAGTAATGTCTCAAAAACTGTCACCATTCTTAAGGAATTTATGTTCTAATAATAAACTCAAAAACAAATAAAAATTATATATGTGTATGGAGAGAGGGAGCTTAAACACATAATAACGTAATATAACAGGCTACTATAATAAAGAGTGATGAAGATAGGAAATTTGAAGCTAAGTGCTTCTTTTATGGGACAGTCACGGAACATCTCTCTGGCATGATACATGAGTTTGTGTATATCAATTCATTAATGAAATGTACTATGGGATGGGAAATTTTCTAGCAGTTTGTTAATATCTGTGAAGAAGGATTCCTACCATCACTACCTCTAATAATGCTAGAGGAGAGGCGTGAGAACTGAAAAATAGCAAGTAAATATAGCAAATAAGTAATATGATAGAAAGTGATATATGCCAAATTGATGCATATAAAAGCTGGTGGGAAAGCTGTCATCTAAATACGGTGTTAGAGAGGCTTATTGAGACAATATTTGATCAAATACTTGAAAGAAGTAAGACATCTGCCATGGGATATTGGGGTGAATATTACAACCTGAGGAAATATCTACTGCAGAATTTGGAGTGTGGATTCTTAGGGATTTTCTGAAATAGCAGGGAAGCCAGTATAACCAGAGTAAAGTTGGGGAGGGAAGAAATTAAATGATTTCAGAGTCTTTGAATTTAGTTCTGAATAATGAGCCTATGATGATGTGTCACATTAGTTTTGCCTCACAAATCAGTGCTTCTGTATTTGGGAGGAAAGAAGCTTTCAGATCAGGAGGTGTACTGGCTTAGAATGAAACTCTCCTTCTCTCCACTGAACTCTAAAAATTTTTCACCCTGGCTTCTGGGCAAGATGGAGGTATAGGTAGATATACTTTGCCTCCTCGAACAACCAAAAGAAGAACAACAAATTTAAAACAAAAAATTACCAGAACTGACAGAAAATCAAACTGTATGGAAGTCCAACAACCAAGGAGTTAAAGAAGAAACACTCATCCAGACTGGTAGGAGGAGCAGAGATGCGCAGCTGGTGTGGAGAGGACATGTGGCAAGGTGGTGGCTGGCAGACTGGGCCCCACATTTGTGTGCAGATAAATCAGGAGGAACAACTGGGGAGCGAGAGAGACCATACAGCCCAGGGTTTCAGTGCAGGGAAATACAGCCTCAAAACCTCTGGCTGTAAAAACCTGTGGGGGTTGCAGTGGTGGGAGAAACTCCTAGCCTCATAGGAGAGTTTGTTGGAGAGACCCACAGGGTCCTAGAACTTACACAAACCCACCCACCTGGAAATCAGCACCAGAAGGGCCCAATTTGCTTGCAAGTAGCAGAGGAAGTGAATGAAAACTGTCCAAGGGCTGAGCAAGCAACATTGTTCCCTCTCAGACCCCTCTCCCACATACAGCACCACAACGCAACAATGTGGATTACCCTGCCCTGGCAAACACCTAAGGCTCCACCCTTTACTATGTAATGGGCACACTGAGACAAAAAAAAAATATGGCCCAAATAAAAGAATAGATCAAAGCTCCAGAAAAAAATACAACTAAGTGATGAAGAGATAGCCAGCCTATCAGATGCAGAATTCAAAACACTGGTAATCAGGATGCTCACAGAAATGGCTGCAAAATAGAGGGAAAATGAAGGCTATGAAAAGTGAAATAAGGGGAAATGTACAGGGAACCAACAGGGAAGGGAAGAAAACTGGGACTCAAATCAACGATTTGGAGCAGAAGGAAGAAATAAACATTTGACCAGAATAGAATGAATAAACAAGAATTCAAAAAAATGAGGAGAGGCTTAGAAATCTGAAGGACAACTTTAAATGTCCCAACACCCAAATCATAGGGGTGTCTGAAGGAGAAGAGGAAGACCAAGAAATTGAAAACTTATTTGAACAAATAATGAAGGAGAATTTCCCCAATATGACAAAGGAAATAGACTTCCAGGAAGTTCGGGAAGCTCAGAGTCCCAAAGAAATTGGACCCAGGGAAGCGCACACCAAAGCACATCAGAATTACATTACCCAAGATTAAAGAAAAACAGAGAATCTTGAAAGCAACAAAAGGAGACACTTGCCTACAAAGGAGTTCCCATAAGACTATTAGCTGATTTCTCAAAAGAAATCTTGTAGGCAAGCAGGGGTTGGAGAGAAGTATTCCAAATCATGAAGGGCAAGGACCTACATCCAAGATGACTCTATCCAGCAAAGTTATCATTTAGAATGGGAGGGTAGATAAAGTGCTCCCAGATAAGGTCAGGTTAAAAGAGTTCATCATCACCCAGCCCTTATTATATGAAATGTTAAAGGGACTTATCTAAGAAAAAGAAGATGATCAAAACTATGATTGATAAAATGACAACAAACAGCTATCAACAATAAACCTAAAAAAACAAAAACAAACAAACAAAGCGAACAACTAGAACAGGAACAGAATCACAGAAATGGAATTCACATGGAGGGTTATCAATAGGAAGGGGGAGGCGGGAGACTAGGAGAAAAAGTACAGGGAGTAAGAAGCATAAATGGTAGGTACAAAAAAGACAGGGGGAGGTTAAGAATAGTGTAGGAAATGTAGAAGCCAAAGACCTTATATGTACAACCCACTGACATGAACTAAGCGGGGGAATGCTGCTGGGAAGGTGGTGCAGGGTGGAGGGGAATAAAAGGGAGGAAAATAATGGGACAACTGTAATAGCATAATCAATAAAGCATATTTAAAAAATAATAAATAAAAGTCTTTCACCCCAAACTCTATCCACATTCCTCCCAATACATCCTATGCCTATATGCACTCTCACCAGAGAAAACTATTGGTCTGAATCAGTGGTTTACCATTCTGGCTGAGACTCAGTGACTAGTGGAGCTTATTAACTGATCCCATGGCAGAGACCTCTTTTTCATATCTCAGTTATGGCCCAGGCCTCTTTTTGTTGTTGTTAAATCTTCCCAAGGTGACTTTGATAGGCAGTCGGGGTCTAAGATCCACTGCTCTAAATCTTAGCTACTTGGAGTACGGTCCACGAGCATTATCTGGGAGGTTGTTTGAAATGCAGACACTCAGAACTCATCAGAAAAGTATAGAATCAGAATCTATATTTTAAGAAACTCCTCAGGTGACTTTTATGCACATTCAAGTTTGAGATGCACTACTCTAGATCACTGATCAGCTCTCAATTCTTTTACATTTAGTCTGGTAGATACACCCCAGTACTTCAAACCTGTTTCTTAGCTGGAAGTAAATGTAGACCACCGGAATAAAATAACCTCTCCAACAGAAACTCTTCATGGGACTTCTTGTGTAAATCTGCTCTGATTTCTGATTTCTCCTAGTATTTTTACAACCTGGAAACAATTTGTAAAATAGTGTATAGTGGCCAGAAATCCATCATGTTAATTCTATGTAATTTGATACCATAATAATATCATTATTTTTTAAGACATTGGTGAGACATTTTTAAAATATTTCTCTGAAACATTCTTGAAATTGAAAATTTCTCTTATCCTAGCTTGAAATATGAGCAGGAACTTCTGCATGTATGAAATTTGAATATGATCAACTCATACAGAAAAAAATTTAGGGAGTATATCTCTCAGGGTCTGGCAATCAATGTAACTTTATTTTTTCATTTTGTTCTTTTTCCCTGTTTCCAATGAGTAGACACCAGTATTATACTTACAGGCTCTGAATCTCTTTCTACATATATATTTTTAAAAAATTAATAGCCTATAATCAAATAAAATATTTTTAATTTAAAAATTAAATTGAAAGCATTTATGGTATTTTCAGAATATGTATAAGATATATGTGTAAATATATTGAATATTTATAATGTATACGAATATATGTGAATATATATAATTACTCCCACATAATTTTCATAGGTCTCAGAGTAGTAACTCACAAATCCCTACCAGGCCCGTCCAACCCACAGCCCACGGGCCACATGTGGCCCAGGATAGCTCTGAATGCAGCCCAACACAAAATTGTAAACTTACTTAAAACATTATGAGGGTTTTTTTGTTTGTTTGTTTTCATTAGTATTTGTGTATTTAAAGAGTGGCCCAAAACAACTCTTCTTCTTCCAGAGACACCAAAAGTTTGGACACCCCTGTGCCTAAACCATCACCGAGGGACAAAAATAAACATATCAGAGAATATTTTTCTCTTTAGCTTTATGGCAAAGAAGACATAATTCTAGCTCAAACATCACATCTGAAAGTGGATATGTTGCAGAAATAGCAACTTGCAGTACTGGCTGTGGTTGACGATGAACTGAAGCCATTCCCAATGACTCACATCTTTCTCTGCACTGGCAGATGGTTGAAAAACTGGTCAGTCTATTTAGTGTCTAACTTTGAAGCTAAAGGTGTTTCTCCACCAAAAGACCATGTGCCATGGGAGAAATCTCATTTGAAAAGAGGAAGGTTGATTTGTTAAAAGATATTTAGTCTAATTCTGTACAGTACACTGAAGAATATCACTTGCTGGTAAGAGTCACCTTTAATAATGAAAGATCATCAAGTGAGCTACAAATCGACAAAAGCAAGCAATTTGTTCAGGAGAGCAAAGTAATCAAAGTACTTGGCCAAGAATATCATAACACTGTCACAGATAGTAAAACTGACCTGCAGCTTTGCAACTCAAATTTGACTTAAACTTTATCAGATAAAATTTACTGCATGTAAAAAGTGTTATTCAAAAACAATTCATCATTTTTCAAATTTTTAGACGGTTTTTATGTCCAAGATTTTATTTCAGTCCCACTATAATTTTGTTAATTCAGAATGACAAAACTTTATGATTGCTTCTCAGAAAACACATACTCTTTAATCATTTATTAGCCCATCTTCCATCTCTATGTGCACCCTTTTGAAATAACTCTTTTCTCTAGCCCCTTCCACGTTCAAAAAAAAAAATTCAGTGGTATAAGAAGTATGGAAGGTTCTTAGGCGGTTCTTGGTTCCAAGGCGGGGAAGGGAGGCAGGGAAGGGAGGTGGGATTGGAGGGGGAGGGGAGGGGAGAGTATGCAGACAACTGTAATTGAACAACAATAAAGTAAAAAAAAAAAAAAAAGAAGCATGGAAGGATAAAGAGTTTGTAATCTTATTCATTGGTTTACACAGAATTCAGAAGGAAACGTACAACTAGAGAAATTTTTCATTATAGCTAAATTAAATTGCCCTTATTTTAACTAAACCCATCAGAAAGTCTAATACACAATCATGGCAGCAGAAATGAAAATAAAATGAACAGTTTTCAATATGGTATTAAGTAGTTTAGTTCAGGCCAAAAAAACACTTTTAGTGAATTATCTTGGTAAAAGAAAAATATGAGTTGTATCTGTTTTCTCAAGTTGCATGAAAATTGGGGGAAATTGGAGAGATAAGAAACTAATTAATGGTGACTTATTTTTCACAATTCTAAACAATGTTACCAAATCTTTCTTCAAAATGTAGTCATTGAAAGACCAGAAATGCCCAAATTTGGATCACTTTCAAGGAGGTTAAAATATTTTGAAAACTATTTTTACAGAAAAACAACCTCTTAGTGACACCAGATCTTCTTGTCCTATTTCAGTAGTGCCCATATTTGGCCACACTCTAAAGCTACTCATGCTATTTAATAACGCAGAATTCAAAACTCCAGAAGTGGAAAAAAAAAAGAAAGGCATCAATGGACTTGAATGAGGCTAGTGTAGCTATAAGAATTTCGGATCTATGCCAAAAGTACAGGATCATGCTAAAGAGACAATAAGCAAACAAATAAAAAAAAAGGTAATATGGAATAAGTTCCTAAATATCTACCAATATTATACTTAAGTACTGGCACTTTTGAAGATTTAGATAAATTGCACTGTTTTTTTAAAAAAATAAGCTATTAAATCTAACTTGCTTAGGCCATTTATTATCTCAGAGATCAACCATATTGACCACTAAATGCAGCTGGGAATTCCTGCCAGTGTCCTGTGGTAAACCAAATGATTTCAGTCAAAAAGAAAACCGCAAGTAAATATATCTGCAATTATTATTTTCCAGACTCCATTATGTCATGTTTATTCTTACTAGTCTTTCCTATTGATTATTCAGTCTGTGATTATTTCAGGATTCTGCTTGGGAAACAAAAAAATATATACATTTGGTGTAGAGACTTTAGGGCTGTTTAGAAAAAGCTTATAAAAATTATTCTTCCAGGTTATTTTCTGGTTGCTGGGATTATGAATGATTTTACTTATACAATTTCTCAGTATTTTCCTAATTTCTATAATGTATATGAATTACTGTCATAACTAGGAAAAAATTCAAAATTATACCAAGTGGGAATTGTGAGTAGTATGAACATTGTTATAACGATCAAGGATATTAATATCAGTAGATTTACTCAGGTGGCAAGATAATTTATCGAGTTGAGAACTTGTGTATTTTCACTTCTGTTAATTCTCTTTTATCCAGTCATGATTTTGGGTTCCCCCGCCTCGGGAGCAGCCAGCTTTTCTACTTTTCTCTCAAGCAGAAATTTTAGTTCATTGAGCATAGAGACTGAGAGTTGGAGGGAAAATGGAAGGAAGGAAAATGTCCTCGCAGGGTGAGAGAATAAGCCAAAGGCAGTGCGGTGGATCTAAGGAAGCAAGATTCTTAACACCCTAGTGTTTCTCAGAATGCTGGAGCTAAGAACATTCAGTAAAGTGAAATCATTCGTGCATCTGAGTTAGTGAAACATAACATATACGTACACCCTATATTATTTTCTCCTCTGAATTATGAGTTAAAGTTTATAGCATATGTTTATAGTCTGTGGAAGAAGACTTCATACGGTAAATGATATAGATTTTTGCATGAAGATCCTCAAAGATATTACTTAAAAATAGTGCTGATTGCTGAGTCCTTCTAAAACTTATTAAATCACCATTTCTTAGATTCAGAAAGCTATCATTTAAATAAGCTTCTGAAGTAATTTCAATCACAATAAAGTCTGAAAACTATTGTTATAAATGCATAAATAAATATTTATTAAAGACATCATCTCATCACACATCTAAATTTAATACTAGGGGCAAATATTTCATATATTACTCAATCTAAAAGGATGTCTTCTCTGGTCCACAATAAGATGGGAAATAAGGCTAATTCAGTGAGCATGTACATAACAGAGAGACCACCCTTTCTCTTTTCTCATTCCTGACCCATTGGGGAACTGACTTCTACAAGCAGAAGAATAATAAACCCCTTGCCTTACATTATGTTACCCCCTTGCCTTACATTAATTTGCTTCAGTGTAATCTAAGGAAAGTAAATGCGATATGTTGTCTTCCGAAAGTACTTTTGTAGAAGTTACTCACAAAGGACAGGTGCTTGAGAAATTCACAGCAATTAGCACTATTTTTTTTTTACCCATAACCCTCTGGGTGTGGTTTTGGACTTGAGGAGAAGAGCAGAGGTGTGAGTGAGAACACTCTGATGTCTACATGATAAGCAAAGTATCCTATAGAGATTACATATAGTTAATATAAATCTGGACCATAATGACCCAAAATTATCATTTTTTCAGGTGTGGGCATATGTGCATGTAAACATTCTGCATGAATTATGCACTAACAATAAGACATCTTCAATATAGCTTAGTAGAGAGGCCCCAGAAGGTACTGGTATTTGGAGGATCAAAATCTGACCCAGGCCTGCGAGCTGCCCCTAAATTCCACATCTCATTTACAACAGTTCTGGTAAGCATGAGAGCAGTGTCTCTTGCTCTCTCTTTGCACATATTGTTTTAAACAGAAAAACTTAGACCTGTGATATTTACTCCGGTGCTTTTATTGAATCCCTCAGGTTGTACCAATGGAGGGGAAGAACAGATTCTCAAATGAGACTAGACTCTGCAGTTGTGAGTGGAGTTTTCTAAGTGGGGGAGGATAGTACTGTGTTAGCACAAGTGGAAGGGTCCCTCGGGAGCTGGAGAAAAAGGGCTTTGACAGAGGGAAGCATGACTCAGGTCTGGGATCTGTTCATGGGGGAATGGATTCCTCTGAAAATGTCTTGGTTAATTAATTTACAATAGCATGACCATTTTCTTATAGTCATCATAAAAGGAAAGACATGTATTTCCCTATTATCACAGAGTACAGATGCTATTAGGAACTTTTAATTGCTGACAATTGACCTTGGTATCTCATGTGAACTTTCACAAAAGAAGCTAACCATAATTGAAGCAACACGTATTGATTCCTTGCCATTTTAATTTTGTTTAAAGAGGGACCACCTGTTGATTGACCCCTATCACAAATAAGGTGTTCAAGTTATGATTGCCTTTTTCACAGCCCGTTGTTTCGACCCAAGAGAAAGTAATAAAAGTGGCAAAACCCCTCTGTGCCTCGAAACAGTCACCTGATTGTAAGGTAAACCCACTACGGGAAGCCAGAAGTGCTCATAGCTTTAGAAAAGAAAGAGGAAGAGAAGGAGTCATTTTAATTTGGACAAAGGGCTAAAACATGTTGGGATAGAACCTGAATGTGTTTAACACGTTTGGGTGTAAATAATAAAGAGGCACAGTAGGTCAGTCTCTGCCTCCTGTAAACTTTATTTTAGGAGAACCAAATTAAAGTTATCTGATGTCTGAGATTTGCTTTAAAATACTCCAGTGGAGTGGGGGCAGGCGGAAGGTAGTTTTGGAATAGATTTTAAAAGATAAGCCAATCCTTTAAAATTATTCAAGTGAGTGAACAGAAGACATGAGGGTTTGTTATATCACTGTCTCTTCCTCTATAGGTTTGAAGATTATATAATAAAAATCAATGTGTTCTATCCCAGAAAATGGTGCCATCCCTGCTTTTAGCCAACTCAAACAATGAGCTCTAAAAGTTATTTTCTCTCCACACTGAACTATGGAAGAAGCCATATTCAGTGTGCAGGTTCAGCAATTTCCTAGTGACTACTATTTCTCAGTAAATATATAGCCTGCAATCAGGAATAGCAAGATACAGCACAGTAAACTTTGATCTTTTGCATGTGTACATTTCTGTTGAAAACATTGTAACATCATCCTGAATGGGCAATAATCCTGAAACTTTAGCCCATAATCAGAAGAAGTTGCAGTGAGCGCCAGTCCATTTTAGAAGAGGGAGACTTGGGAAAAAACACTGAAGCGATTTGCTTTCAATTAATCTAGTTAGCTGAAGGTAAAACTGCTTTTGTTCCCAAATATAGCAGGGGAGAATGATCTTTAAGGAAGTATCTGTGGTGTGTCCGCATGTGTCTATGTTGAATAGAAAGTTACTGTCTTTTCTAGGAAAGGACTGATTTGTATTCTGACAGTATGTTATTTCTCCATTTGTATTCAAATGTCTTTTCTCAGATAAATATGGGTTGATTGTACTGTGTCAAGTCCCTAGAACAGTCAAATTCATTGAGACGGAACAGAGAAGAGGTTATCAGCGGGTGGAAAGACAAAAGAATGGGAGTTACTATTTGATGTGTGCAGAGCTTTTTGGGGAGATGATGAAAAAGTTCTCAAAATGGATAGTCTTGATGGTCGCATAACATTATGAATGTACTTAATGCAAATGAATTGTACACTCAAAATGCTAAAATGATAAATTTTAAAATTATTAGAATGTTAAATTTGAAAAAATAAACTGCTGTATTACAACAGAAAAAATGTCTTTTCTTTATGAAGTGATGGTACTAGCATCTGGTGGCATGACAAAATAGTTTTAATATTTATTTTCATATTGTTTTTCATATAGCTTTGTAATTGTTCTCTAAAATAATAAAGTCTAAGGGTTATTATTTTTTTAATTATTCATTTTGTCTATTTCCATCTCTTTATCTTCTTTCTCTAATCTCCTGCTTCTCTAATTATTTTTTACTGTATTTCATTAAGCTTAATTATATTGAGCAATTTATTCTACTGTATATATTTTTCTTATTCTTTTTAATCACTATTGACCATGGCCCCCGTGTAAGACTCCTAGGGGCACACAATAAACTTGTGCGACATATTCAGATGTATAATATGTAGAAGTCTTAACTTTATCTTTCACTTTATGGTGACAAAGAATGATAGAGTAAAAGAGAGACACATATTTTTAACAATGTATGACCAACATTTTTCCGGAGATATGTTTACCGATGGTGAGTATGTCTATGAAAACAGAAGCTGCACTAGTTATTTTACTCGTGAGAATTTAATAGAGAGAATTGGTTAAAGAGGTGTTGGCGGGCTCAAAAGAATTTTTTTAATAGACATCACAATAGGAAAGGGAGGAGGCAGCTACAGCTACTATTGTCAAGTTAGGGAAAGGGGAAGTGGTTGAGAGACTCAGGACCTAGAGGCTTGGAGAGGGATTGCTGCAGGAAGGGAGGAGGGGCTCAGCAGACTGAGGGCCTAGGCCTTGGAATAATAGAAGATGCTGCCTGGCTGATGCTGGTACCTTAGCCACTCAGAGCTTTGCCAGATGAGCCCAGATCTCAAAGGAGAAACTTTTACTCAGCTAAAACTGGTTTCTTTAAGGGAAAGTGTGTTTTTAAAAGGCTGGAAACACTAAGTGCCGTTCCCAGAGTGAGGAGCTGTTGTTGGGGCAGGACTGTGGGGAACAGCACTGGCATCACAGAGCAAAGATCAACTGCCAGCAGGTGAATCTCTGCTGCTGTTCATCACCTACATACGGTCTTATCGGAGTAGATGTTCGAATACCATATGATGGCAATAAGAGCTTCATGCTTTCACCTAAAAGTGTTTAATGATCTTATTTACACACAGAGATGGTCTCATCCACTCTCTAAAAAAGGCAACACAAAATCTAATTGGTTAGAGACTCCATCACTGGATATTGTTAATAACTCCCTATATTCAGTCCCGGTCCCACCTGAGAATTCTGTTATTGAAAGACTAACTTATAAAGTTAACTACCCATAACAATTCTTAATAATATAATAAAGATGAGGCAGGAATGAGAGACAAAGACAAAGTAGTCTGCGGGCACACACAGTGCTGGAGAAAACATACATGGCTGCTCTGGGATTTGTTTTTGTAATCAGTCATGAAGCAACAGTTGGTACAGGCCCTTCTGTATCAAATCTGCTGATTTCTGTAGTGTAAATACTTCCAAAGGCTGATTTCAAGCTTCCAAGGTGATGTCACTAAAGGCCGAGTTGAGAAATAACACATATAATCAGTGCTTGGGAGACCATATGCATCTGCTCCAGTGAACCAGGGCTTTTAGAGTATCAGATGTTAAAACAGCATCTGCCATTTGCCACTCTTCATGTCTGCCAAGCAAGAGGCAAAGATGATGTTATATTGGCCAGGGTGATAAATTATAATTAACAAGGGTAAATTGTGGTTGTTGCTATGTGGTTTGGGGGGAACTGTCTAGAACCTCTGGGAGTCTCTAGGGTCTCCTCTTATGATTTCCATGAAGTAATTGAAAATTAGGACAAAGCAAATACATGAATAAGTAAACAAGTAGGTGAACAAACAGACAAATGAGACCAGTCCACTCATGATTCAGACCCTTCAGGAATCAACATTTAAACCTCTACACATTGGTGATGATTTCCCTGGTCAATCTTTATTTTTCCATGTCCCTTGCAATGGCTTGGGAAGTTCTTCCTGTATCAGATTAATCTAGAATGAATGACCATTCTATCCCATATTTTTTCCTCATAAATAACATTATAGATATGGATGAAGCAGAAAGAAACAAAAAAAAGGTAAAAAAGGCAAAAAAGTTAATATTTGTTAATTAGTCTTTGAAATTAATGCAAAGGTTTCCTAGTCCCCGGGATCCTTGGAGAAGGATGAGAGGAACACTTGTCGGAAAGAACTGAAATGCAGTATTGTTTTAGGAGTCTATTAGTCACTTCTAAAATTACTTTTAATGTTATAATATTGTAATTCTATGCACCATTAGGTAGTAACTAAGGAGTGGGTGTTCTGAACCATTATGCAATTGCTATTAAATTATCTAAAATGTGATAGAAGAATAGCTGTAAAACATCGATAGCTTACATTAGCACTTCAAAATACTTCAATTTTCTCATAGAACATTCACCAAAGAAGCATTATTGTATAAATGTCCACTCCTCTAATTATTTCCAAATGATATAAAAATTATCAATCAACATATATTCAATATCCATGGACTATTTTATAGATGCAAGTCCTATGCTACGTATGTAGTCTGAGACATACTAAAGAGTGTAAGTTACACACTCCCTTATTTTACAGAGAACTTCAGGGCTGTCCTTAACTCTTCCATTTAATCCATCAGCCTGTGCCTGTAGGTTCTAACTTCAAAACATATCTCAAATGTATCTACTCCTTCTCGCCTGCGTTGCAGTCACACTGACTGAGGAATGACCGGCTCCCACAGAACTGCCCCCACTCCTGCTCTGCACTTCCTCCTCCTCACCACCAAGCCAGTTTATACTTGACACACGCAGTATGGTTTTAAAACATAAATCAGATCACGTTGATTACCTGTGATAAAATTTTCAGGGCTTCTACTTTCTTTTATGATAAAACCCAACGCCTTTGGCCAGCAGAGCTCTTCTAGACAGGGATCTGGCCCACTTCTGAAGCCTTGTCTGGTACATACCCCTTCCCTCACTATGCTCAGCCGTCCTGCCCTTCCATCTCTACCTCCCACCGTGGCATTTGCTGTTCTCTCTCCCGAGTACACTTCTCCCACTTGCTTTTATAAAATCTCTATATTTTGAAATAATTTCTAGTTTACATGCAAGCTGCCAGATAATACTAAGGTCTCCCATTTACTCTTTGTCCAGATTAAAACACTTGCTTTTATAAGAACAGAAAGATCATCATAATTGGGGAATTACTATTGATCACATTTTCATTAGAGATTACCACCTAATCCACAAAATCCATCGATTGTTATAATAATATACTGCAAAGAACTAATATTCAATCCAGAATTTTATGATGCCCTTAATTAAGCCCTTTCTAAGCTGGAAGAGTTCCTCAGGCTCTCCTTGTAGCTCGTGTCTTTGACAGGTTGAGGGACTGTAGGCCAGTCACCCTGTGGATGTTTCCTCATTACACTGTATTAGAAAGTACGGCCCAGCTGTCATTTCACTGGTGATGTTAACCTTTCTCAGTTGGCTAAGGCAGTGCTAGGTTTCCGCATTGCAGAATTAATGTATGTGTGAATAATAACTTAGAAGTTTTTGATGGAATATACTTTGATAATCTTTAAATGTTCTTTTCTGCATTAATTTTTGCATCCATTTATGATGCTTGCATAAATTATCAGTACGAAAGACCAAATGCTGACCTTCCACTTCAGCAGTCCTTGTACATATATCAGTCGGCATTCTCCTTAAGGTATAATTCGTTGTCTCTTCCACTTAATGTGTAATTTTTAATTTATTTTGTACATATGGATTTTGAATTTCTGTTTTATTTAAAGTGTTAACAGTTGTTACTATCATTATATATTCGATGTTCAAACTCTTCCATATTTGGTGGGTGGGAGCCGCTTCCAAGTTGTCGCTGCATCCTTTGGACACATCTCCATCCTTCTTTGAGCGCTTCCTTATTCCCAGCCTAAGGAATTGGCCCAGGATCATCTTGTATTTTTCTTGCCCAAGCTCTGGAGACAGCCACTTCTTCAAGAAGCCCTGATTCATTTTAGTTGGTTCATTTTAGTGGAGAATAGTATTTGGAAACCAAGCTCACAGTGCCAGTTGTGCTAAATGGTACATCATTCATGACTCACTAGCTGGTCAGTGGAGAAAGTTGGAAAATACATATGTGCATACATATGTAGACACACATACATTTATATCTATTGCTATACCTCTTTATCTACAATTTATTTTAAAAACCAACTTCACTCTGCTAGCTCTAATTCTAGTCTCCCCATTCTGTTTGTAACTCCATTTATTAATAGTTAGAAACTAGTTTCTCATTATTCTCAATTTATTGGCTTATTTTCTCTGTCTCCCCTAAATTATATGTATCAATATCCCATCAGTCTTGGGAAAAGCTCACTACCTATAAAGAGGAAAAGAGAGAAAAGGAGGACACCTCACCATATTTTTTAACTACCCCCATTTACTTCTTGGGTCCTAGCTCAAGTGCAACCATCTTTTCAAATGGAGCCTTTTTATAGTGACACACAGGTCATAAGTAAGAATACAAGGTTGATGACCAAGTTTAAAGAACTATGTGTCAAATTTTAATTTTTTATTTAATCAAACTGGTTAAGATCTCAGGCTCCTGAAGAACTGATTCTGCTGCCTCCTACCTTGTAAACTAGGTCCACAGATTTTAATCATCAAGTATAAAAAGGGCCTCATTAACACTGAGAGAGCTAACTCATATGGATGTTGTGAAGAATAAATGAGACCAGAAATGTAAAGTTCTTGCTGTGAACTTTAGTTTGCATATGGTAAGCACTGAGTTAAAAATGTTAGTTGTTACTGAAATATATTTTGGGTAATATTATTGATATGAAGTTAAATGCATGTTAATACTGGCATTTACATTTTTCAGATTTAAGTCCTTCAACAATTTATGTATCTCCCAAATCATGATCATATATTGTAAAAATATTATTAAACTATATGAAGATTTTTCTTAAGAAACATTATGAATTTCTATCAATGAAAAATATTGAATACTTGTGATCATATTATACAAAATAGAGTAAATATTTTTATTTTGCTAGATTATCTATTACAAAGAGGTACTATTTATTTTCAAAGATGATTCATGGCATTCTAAACACACTAACACACAATAAATGCCTATACAATGATGGAAAAATTGGCTAATATATTTTAACTACTCATATTTTAACAAAAGTGTTTTCAAAGTATTTTGCTAATGTCTAGAATTTTAACTGGAATTGTAATACATTATGTCAATTTTATAGTTGCTTTCATTTAGGAAAACAAGATTTGTAATTGTTGTTTGTATTTTGTTTTTAAGAATCAATTATGTTGGCCTTTTTATATTTTATAGAGGTTTTATTTCTACATAGAAATATTTTTAAAGTTACACCATAATAAAAGTATAAAAAAATAAAGTTTTAAGCCATAAAAATAAAATTTTTACATAGATATACAACATCCAAAGCACCAACTATTATTGTCACTTTACTTGGTCATCATGTAAATGAAAAAAAACTTGAAGAGCTTTTATTGATATTGAAATGTACTACTGCCCTCTTATGGAAGGTACTTGAATGACACTCAATAGTTTTTACCAATCTTTTGGAAAGAATAAATTTTAAATATAATTCATTAAATTGTATTCTGTTCACTTATGGTTTTACTTTTTGTTAGTTAATTTCCTTAATACAGGACAAAATTTAAGAACTTTTTATTTGTATAATTTTTTTTTTCTCAAGTTAACCAACATAGTATTTCTACAAGTTAATTTCTCACAGTGTTCTTTCAATTTGAATCAGAATTAGAGTAATATATGTAGTGGAAAACTGAAATATAACAGTCAAGCATTTAATGTTAATGCTTGGTAAAAATATTAATTTTAATGTTTAAACCATGGCTGGTTACCACGCTGGTTAATACATACGAAAAAACTGAATAAAATAAGAAAATGTGGAACCAATAGTTAGCACTATATAGTATGTACTATTTGATACACATTTTTCTAGGTACAAAGCATTCTACATATGTTTAACCCAATGTGCTCTCACATCAACCGTGTAAGGTAGGTATTGTTATCATCCCTAATACAGAGGTAAGGAAAAGAAGGCATGGAGGGGCAAATTACTCACTGTCACTTGGATACTACCTTGCAGAGCTGGTTTGAACCCAGGCTACCTGGTTCCCTGTTTCTCAGTCCAAAAGGCTACTGGTACTCTTTGTTCAAGATAATTTATAATAGCATCTGATATATCGACCCATGATTCCTAAAGGAACCCAAATATTGTCAGCTCATCTCTTGTTAGATCATTTTTTAAGAGTTTTAACAAATTAAATTGGTAAACTAGTTTGGCCCTAGTTAGAGAGCGTGGGCATCAGACAAGGCATTGTTTATTCTCTTGTAATGCCTCTTCCCTCTTCAATTACACCTTCTCTCCTATTCCTCCCTCTTACCGCCCCACCGCCAAAAAGTTGCATGTCCATTCTATGCCAAGCACTACCTAAGTCCTGGAGATACAATTCTAAATAAATAAAACATCTGACCTTTGGGAGTTTTTAGGCAAATGTGAGGAACAGAGAACTTGAACATAGTGGATGAGTGCTGGCTGGCACACACACAGGGCATTCAGCCCCACAAAGGAAATGCCATGCAAACTGAGAACTGGGCAATGTGTTGATCCTGGCCAAAAATAAAGAAAGGGATGCGGAGGAATGGAGCTCAACCTGAAAAGTATGTGCAAAGAAGTGGATTAGAATGAATTTAAGATTTAAAGAGGCGTAAAGGCAGTACTCGCATATTGCTGGGGTGGAGAATGTTAGGAAAGAGATGAGCCAGTAAGACAGCAACTTAGTGTGAAAAACCAGGCCTACCATTGTAAACAGTTTGAACTTTATCCTAAGGGAAATGCAGAGCCTTAGAAGGATATTTAAGAAAATGGTTAAGACCATAATTATAATTTTAAATGTTCCAGTTATTTGCATTTTTCTCTAGAAATTAAAGAAAATAGTGAAATCTATAATTTATTATTTCACCAAGGAAGCTGAACATAAATGAATACATCTGCAATGTCCTCTATTCTGAATTGAATCGCGTGCCCCCAAAACACATGTTGAAGTCCTAACACCTGGTACCTATGCATGTGCGACATTTTTTGGAAATAGGGTTTTTGTAGATCAAATAAAGTTAAGGTCATACTGGATCAGAGTGGGCCCTAATCCAAAAGACCGCGGCCCTTATAAGAAAAGGAGAAACACACCATGTGACTATGAATGCAGAGGTTGGTGTGATGCATCTACCAATCAAGGAATAGCAAAGGTTGCCCACCACCAGCAGAACTTAGGAAAAAAGCATGGAACATACTCTCCTCTAGAACCTTCATAGGGAGCATGGCATGATTTCAGACTTGTGGCCTCTAGAACAGTGAGAAAATAGATTCCTGGTTTTGTTAAGCCACGCACAGTCTGGGGTACTTTGTTATGGCAGCCCTAGAAAACAGAAAACACCCTCCCTCCTTCTATCTGTAGGATTTCATACCAGGAGCACTCCAGGGCACTACAGAATATACCAAGTGAGAGGCAGTTGACTTACAAGAAAAGACCATCATTATATTTTGCAAGACATTTTTTACATATCTTCTCCTCTCTGAATTGTCTATATGATTACGTGTATAGGTAAATATAGTTGTCAAAACACCCAAAAAGTTTCATAAATTAAGTCTCATGTCTTTTTATTTTCCTGCTGTGGTAACAGTGGATCAAGAAATACTCCCCGGGCAGGTAAGGGACTCCTAAGTTTCTATGAATGCCACGATGGTAGTAAGAACAAATGAGATATTGTATGTGATATGATTGTAAGATGGCAGATTTTATAATATGCCTGTTAGCAGATTCTAACAGGTATGTGTTATTTTATCAAGGGACATTTCTTAGTTTTTTTTAACAAGAATTTTGAGTAAATTAAACATGTAGCTTAGTCCTCAACATTCTCTCACACTCTCTAGATTCTCAAAGTTATTTAACGTAAAGGATCTGGGTTTGTCACCATATACTGGGTTGGCCAAAAAGTTTGGTGTTTGTTTTGTTTCCTGTACGACAGTTCTAGTAGTGCTCAGTTGTCTTTAACTTTATTTGAAACAATTTTGTTAGATTGTATTGTGCTAGCTGTCATATCAACATACATTTTTTAAAAACTTACCAAAATTGGTGAATTTTTTGTGTAGCAATTTTAATATTGAAGATCAAAGAAAATACTAAACATTTTCAGCTTATTATGCTTTATTACTTTGAGAAAGGTGAAAACGCAACTGAAACACACACACAAAAGGTTTGTGCAGTGTATGGAGAAGGTGCTGTTGAATTGATCGAACGTGTTAAAGTGGCTTGTGAAGTTTTGTGCTAGATATTTCTTGTTGGACGCTGCTCCATGGTCGGGTGAACCAGGTGACGTTGACAGCAACCAAATTGAGACATTAACTGAGAACAATCAATGTTATGCCATGAGGAAGACAGCCGACCTAATGAAAATATCCAAATCAATAAAGTTATTGGTAAAAATGAAAAATGTATCTTTTATTTTACAGAAAAAAAACTAAACAGACTTTTTAGCCACTCCAATATTATACACCGTGCTCTGCACACCTGCACTGCCATCTTGGCTACGTTACACGTGTTGTGGTTAAAGAGGGTCTGCATTGTTCTGGTCCCTTTCAGCCAATGCAAGAAACCATTGCTACCTCATATGAGGGAGATTCTGATGTCCCTGTTCACAAGGTTCTGGTCCCTAAGACTTCATTCTTTCCTATGCTTCTCAGTTCCCATTTCTTCTCTGGCTCTCTGACTCTTGACTTTTGGGCTTCATCTTCTGTCTTCAGCCCTGTGTTCATTGGTTAAACCCTATGACATATTTAGCTTCTCTGATTTGGCTGTATTTCACATGCGGTATGGGCTTAGGAAATGTATTTGGAATGGAACAAAAGTATATAATGTCTTGACCATTTATAAATAAAGAGGCTTAATTTGTCTTGGCATCTCATAGCTAGTCTAACATATAGGAAAAATAGGGAAATTCTTTTACATGGTTTGATTTTTATGAATTTTGGAAAGCTTCAAGCTTATAAAGGATCACCTTCAGCTTTTGAGGATGCCTGACTATAATTACCACTTAATATGGAGCAGCAACTGTGCTGAACATTTTATCTCATTATCTTCTTCAATTCTCATAATAGCTATAGGTGAAAGACAGCATTAGTGATGTTACTTGACAGATGAGGACACTGAGGTTCAGATTGGCTTGATAAATTGTCCAGACTTACATAGTAATAAATGGGAGAGCTCATATTAAGAAAAATATAAGCCCTGGCTGGCGTAGCTCAGTGGATTGAGCACGGGCCATGAACCAAAGGGTTGCAGGTTCGATTCCCAGTCAGGGCGCATGCCTGGGTTGCTGGCCAGGTCCCCAGTGGGGGCCATGTGAGTGGCAACCACACGTTGATGTTTCTCTCTCTCTCTCTTTCTCCCTTCCTTCCCCTCTAAAAATAAATAAATCTATACAATCTTTTAAAAATATATATATAAATCAAAATTCAGGATCAAAGTGTTCTTATTTTATACATACTTTATATAAATGAAATAAGAATATTTGCATATAGCCTTTTGTAAATTTGGAATTCATTTTTAATGAAATGTTACCCAGCCCAAAAACTGAAAAAAGTGAAGCTGCTTTAAGTTGAATAGATGGAGGTAGAGTAGACGTCTTCTCCATGGCTTCCCTCCACACTGGGGTGCTGCGCACTGAAGGTGGACTGATCTGAGACTCCTATCAAACAGTGGTTGCCCTTAAGAGTAGAGCTGAAGCCTAAAACTTTACCTAGTCACTTACACCTTAACTAATGGATATGGATTAAAGAACAGAGGACAGAGAAGAAGAGCAGAACAATGCAGCCTGAAAGTGGGCAAGAAGAGAGGAAAGAGCTGAGGGAAAATAGTTTACTTGAAGTTTGGAGCTACCCAGGTAAAACCTACAAACATCCAGCTAAAATGGTGTTAATAAGAATTAGGGATGCAATACCTAACTTCTCTGTATCTAGCTGTCCAGGCCTCAATATTAGAGCTCTTAAATAAAATAATCGTATTTCACCGCTTAAAAAATTTGGACTCCTGATTTTCAGTAGCTGAGTCTCTAGATTTTCAAATCCGTATTACCTAAAACATTCTATGCTTCTTAAAACATGAATAACAAGTGAGAGCTATTTTTCTAGACTTTCCATAGCTTATGCTCAGCAATAACACTCCCTCAGTTTGTTTCTTGTACTTTTTAAGATGAGGCTAGCTAGCTACATTCTAAGGGACATGTCCTAGTATTCCCTTTGTGAGAAACAAAGTGTTCCCTTTGTTCAGCTGGACAAATCTGAAACCTCGACAGCACAAGCCCGAGTCAGCCTTGAGAGCTAATCAGCAAGAGCAGACAAGGTTGCCGAGCCTGGCTGTGCAATGAAGGAAAAGCAAGGGCCCACAGTCTGTTCCTCTTTTACTGCAAATATTTCCCCATTTTGTCTAAACAGAGTAGAACTGACTGCTTTCATTAATTGATATACAAGCAATACTTTATTCTATTAAAAGATAAAGACTCATAAGCATATAAATTCCTCTCCATAACTGGACAAAGATTTGGAATTCTATTCAGACTATTGTCAAATAATCATCATTATTTTCACTCAGAAATAGCATCATTTAATGCAAAAATATTTTCTCCCTATTTCAAAAACATCCTTATTGCTTTAACATTACCTGAAATGATTCTATCATGTAAAAGAAATACTTATGCCTTAATCATATATGATTGAATTCCTATGAAACTACTTGTAAACTGTCAAGTATTTTTTCATTTCATTTCTGCATGGCGAAATCAAGGAAAAATCTCTATATTCACCATAAAGGGGACTTATGACGTGAGAATCCCCAAGAGTGTTATTTCTATCCATCAACCCCATCCTAGAGATGTTTTGATGACGCTACCTGAAAATAGAGAACCAGTTATAACAGTGTTACTTAAATAAGTTGGAAATCTGAAAAATTAAAATCTTTGAAAAATTCAAGTTTAGGATAAGGTCTACTGTGTTTTCTAAAAGAAAACAAAAAAGGTCCCACAAGGTGGTGACAAAAAAGTGTGTTGTTTTGGTTACTTAATTCATCTGTAAAATCCAACAGGAAGGTAACTTAATTTACTTGTTTGAATTGGGATTTGTTTAAATAGAAATATTTTATGAAGCTGTAGGAAAAATCAAAGTGAAAAAGTTTTGGATGAGAAAATGCTCTCTATGCTGTATGGATATGATGACTACAAGTTGAAAAGTCAAAATAAAAGAGATAACTTTCATATGATAATAAAGTGCATATTATGTAAATAGTTAGATTTATTCTACTGAATCAAAGTCCTAGGATCAGTTTATTCCTGCCCTTGCTTAGCTAAAAAAAAATGGCGGGGAGTAGATGTTCCTACGTCAAATGGCTTGTTGGTTGGTATTCTACGTTGACATTGCGTTCCTTTATACAGCAGCTCAAAAAAAAAATGAGATGATTAAATCTCTTATACAATCACTTACAAAAAAGCTTAATTAAAACAATTCTACCCAAAAGTGTATTAAGAAAGCATACAACGAATAAACCTCTACTTGCTCCCTTTTGCAGAGATTGGACCACCCATATCCCCTCTTGCTAGAAAGGCTGTCTTCATTGTTCAAATTTACTAGTTATTGATCTAACCGATCTCAAATCTCCTATTTTGATCCTTTTAATATTTTCCCAAAATAAAGCAAACTTAAAATGAAGGGAGAAAAAGGCATATTACTGACAAAAGAAAGCATTCTCTGGAGGGATGAATATAGGCCGGGAATCTGCAACTATGAATGTGCTGGACCTTTTTCTTCATGTGGGTAACTGCTAGTGAGGGGCAGATGAAATGAACACCTCCACTTCTCCCATGCCTGCAAATTTTAAGGTTTACTCAGTCTTTTCAGATTGGGGTACGTTGGGGCGTCATGTTCTGCTTTTATTTTTATTTATTTTTATTTTTATAAGTACTCCTTTAAAGAATCATGATCTATTTTTGCAATCCCGTGAATGACCTTTTTACTGAGAAAATTGTATTCTTAGAAATATGTCAGTCTCTCCTAAAGAACCTTTATCTTCCTTAGTTTGCAACTGAATATGCCCCGAATAGGCTGTCAGTGGAAAAGAGAGTAGCAGCTAGGATACCAGCACTACTCCACGGGGCATGCTTCCTTTATTTACATGGCACTCCATCTGGTATTGTGTAGGCACCACATGGCACATTTCTTGCTGTTCATGTAAATCAGGTGTTTTTTTTTCCAGTGGTGATGGTGTGGTAGTATCTGCCTCTCTGTGTTTGGATGGTGGTGCCAGGAATCACTGTGGTGTGTTAAAAGCATTAGTACACTCAAAAAGGTATTGAATTTAGGACAAAAATATGTCCCGGTTCCTTTTCTCTTTTTACCTCCACATAACAGGCATTCTTAAAGCACTGTTTTAGGTGGGAAGACATGTTGGGATAACTAGAAAATCAGCCAATTTTGGAGTCAGTCATGTTAGGCAAAATAACATATGGAAGATTTTACTTCAGTCCGAAGTTATGAAGGGAAAAATATGCTAATGCTTGGTAATAGATGGCTTATGGAAAGTGTTATCTTTAATATTTCCAATAGTTTTCTAGAGTTTTATGGTTTTTCCCTTTTTGTCAAAACTTTATGGCTCAAAAATTTACAACTAAAGTGTATGGAAAGAATCCATGTAATTGCTAGTGATTTTATTCATATTCAATCAAGATAAATACGAATCTCTTTGGGATTGTTCAGGAAACACAATGACTAGAACAATATCAAAAGGAGAATGATATTTTACTTTCAAAGGATTTATTATAAATTCCAGTTTCTATATACCAAATTATTTTCACCCATTATCACAGTTACTGCAACTTCATTTCCATTCTCTTTGAAGAAAATTAGGGTTCATATTTTACTTGTACTTCTTTTCACCTTCTTCATACCCATGGTACCTAACTAAAAATGCACATCGCGGCATGTTTTTAACAAAATATTCATGGTCTGCATCCACCCCAAAAGGATTCAGACTCAGTATGTTGAATATATGTATTTAACAAGGG
The DNA here is from genome assembly GCA_004026765.1 of Micronycteris hirsuta. Lineage (NCBI taxonomy): Eukaryota > Metazoa > Chordata > Mammalia > Chiroptera > Phyllostomidae > Micronycteris > Micronycteris hirsuta. Next base: position 32,858 of record PVJI01001227.1, read on the forward strand.
CGCTGGTAACTCAAAAGCATAATTATAATAAGCACTGCATCTTTGATCTTAAACTTTCTGCAATCACATACCCATTTGAAGATTTGATGAACAAGGTAACTTCTGCCTAAAAAATGCACATAAACACAGACACATGAAAATGCGAATATACTGTCATAAAATGACATCCTAAGCCTTCATCGCACCAATATGTTAGACTCCCTCATTATGACTAACACCTAACAGAGTTTGTTTTCTCCACTGTCCTTTTATTGCATTCGGTACGCTCTGTGAGTCCTCCTCCCAGTTCACGCCCCAGCCTGCCTTCAACGGGAAGATACACAACACTTGGCCATGTTATGTCTAGGTGCAAGTTCAGACCAGAGTCTACAGATGCAGTGGAAAGTAATACAAAAACAAGTAGTCTTAATTTTTAGACTACAAAGAAGAATACGTCATGGTGCCATTCACTGATTAAATACTACAGTGCCTGGAAAGGGCAGGTATGGGGTCTCTCTGAGGAAGGGGAGAAACCGAGGAAAAGACGAAGTATTCGTATTCTACTTACAATGGTGTGACGGCTTATGACTAAGGTAGGTTCTTGGTGAAGAGATGCTGAAAGGGTGAGCAAATGAATAAATGGACGAACAGCTGAAGAACTGACTAATGAAAAAATCAAAACGCAGAGACCTTGTTTATTTAGTTTTAACTTCTATGTCCTAGTTTCCTCATTTGCCAGCCAAGTGAGGGCATCAGAAACAGTTTAGATGCTCATCCTTCTCAAAAATAGGATTCCTACATTGTTCATATCACTGTGGATAGAAAGATGGAGACCTAGGCCCTAGTGGAAGGCAGGTGTCCAAACTGTAAAAGCCCCGTTGCAAGAGAGGGAACAAAGAAAAGCGTTGCTGTTTGGCAACATATCCTGATAAGCTAAAGACTGGCAGGTAACATATTTGCTACAAATTTGTTAATATCGGGGTAGCTCATAAAAATACTGCTCCAACACAAAAATAAATAAAATTTATATTACTTCAACTTCTGAAATAATGAAGTAGGTCTATGCAGCTTCACACAAAACACTCAAAAAATTATTCATTGAAATAAATAAGATTCAGAAGAAAATACTGAAAGCTGAGAATTATGTAAAGTGTATATATAGAGCATCTGCAGAAGGATACATAATAAAATGGTAATGATGGCTGCCTTCAAAGATGGGAAATAGGGGGCTAGGAGAATTTTTAGAAGGGAAATTTTACACTGAATTATAATCTTTGAGTTTTATATAATGTTCATATATTGCCTATCTATAAAAAATTATAAAATATTTTATTGAGCGACAAAATATACTGAATGTGTAAAATAAAAACCTAAAAATTTTAATCACCAGTGGAATTGTATTTTAAATGGTGTGGTGCACTCTATCATATGTGTCTACAGTAGACCAAGAACATTTTGCCAAAATAAATCAATGGATATGTTGGGCATGACCTCCCCTATTTTGTTGTTTTATCAATCATTACTTTAAAATGGAATTAATATAGTAATATGACAGTTATAAATAAAAACCTATTAATGAGATGGCACTCAATGGAGTTCTCCTGCTTCATCCAATTTCATATATTCAACAGTCTCCAAAAAATCATAACTTTTTACACCTCAGAGACAATACTGACCAGCAAGCTGTCAACTGTACATGCGGTTGCCTGGGAGACTACAAGTATTTTTTCAAGAATTGTGGTTCTACATTTAAACACTATTTAACCATAATACTTTATTTTGCCATTGTCTCTAAAATGGTGGTAACTCTGTTAATCAATATATCAATCCCACTTGGAATGCAATGGTTAATTATTGTGAAATGCCTAAGGGTTGACTGAAGTGCAAAGTAATCCAGTTCAGGTAATACAGGAAAAATCAATGTGGAAAACAAATATCATTTTTTTAACTTTATTTGTAGTTTAAAATGTAATGTCATACAACTTTAACAATCACTTAAAAAAGGATTTATATTTGCATAAAACAGAAGCAAAACAGAAATATATGAAATAAAATGCCATCTTGCTTCAAGTTTTCAAATTAGTACTTTAGAGTACCGTTATTCACCTATATACATTGCAAGTATATTATATAAATATACTATGAGTAATCTTGAATTCCCAATAAATATCAAGTAGGTTTTTAGGCACATGGCATAGAAGAATGCGGGGTCTGCATAATTCTTGAGAGTGCTGAGTGACTCATACTTAGATCATTTTCACATATATTTTATACAAAATATACAGCCATCACACACATGATCCTTAGTCACCTCTGAATATAATCTTTCATCCCAACATCAGTGCCTTCTTATTCTTTGATACTATTGCTCTATATAACTATTACATAAGAAAATATTTTGCAGTTTTCTTCAACTAATTGCCTAACAAGGTATCAATGCTACCAAAATAAGTACACCCTATCTACACAATGTACTCATGGAAATGTGCTGAGAGGCACCAACTTACAGAACTGTTCATTGTAATACCGGGAGTTAACCTGAGGGCAAACTTAGGCATTTTGAAATATACCATTTTTCAATTACAAATTCTATTACATCCAGAAATTATTAGAAACTGAGGTAACTCCTGTTTTGTTTTTTGTTTTTTAGAGATAGAAATACTTGAAAAAAATACCAAAAGTATTTTTAAAAATCCTGATAAGCACGAATCTTGGTCATCATGAGCTTTCTCTGTAACTGCCTGTACAAATGTAAACCAAAGAACCCAAAGGAATACTCCAGCTGAACTTATGTACACAGTTAGGGTTGAAGATCGCAGCCATGGAACACCTGAGATCACCCTCCGGTAAGTGAAGCCTAATGCTGCTTCGTGGAGCCAATGTTCACTGACAAAAATGAACTAAATAAAACTCACTGATCTCTCCCCCCAGCTACAAGTCAGATTCTGGCATATCTGGCATATCTGCCATCAAATACCCTATTCCATATCGTCCATTGGGAGCAGTATCCAGAGTCGGTGATCCACTCTGTTTCCGATAAATATTTTTACCAAAATTTGGAGATGACATCTCACTTGGTATCTTTCCATGAATGAGGCTTGCATCATCTCCCTCTAAGTTTACCGACTCCTTTAGGACCCTTCCTTTCTTATAGGTCACAGAGGCTAAATTACCAGAACTATCGTCTATAAGGTTGCAGCGACGAATGGTGAAGACGACCGGGACGGGGAGTATTGCTAGGACCATCAGAAAGATACAGACAACCATTCCCCATGTTGGATATCTCAGAAATTCCTCAGATGCCTGTTAAAGACAGAAAAATGGATTAATAATCTATTTTTCCCTGCAAGTACGGGAAAAATATTCTGTTTGTCTCAGGTTTGGAAACAAAGAACCTGGGCTGGTCTTGTGACTCGCTGTGTCCAATGTTATGATGTGGATGTGACATTAAGCATCTTCAAGGCTAGGCCTTAAAGGCCTTGAAATTTCTGCTTGTTTCATAGAATGCTGCCCTGAGTCCATATTGGTTGGAAGAAGCCAAGAATGAAAAATTATAGAGACATTGGCTCTCCAAGTTTAGTCAACTACTTGGGTTAGTGCAGGCAAGACTAAGAGAAGAATCGCCCAGCTCACCCATAGCATCCAAGAAATAATAATGAGCATTGCTTTCAATCATGACATTTTGGGGGACTTTGCTATCGAGTGATAGACACCTGTCACATGTGCCATGCCAACTTTCTAAAATCTACATCTTGAAGCATTTCTGGGCCCAAGGATTTTGGTAAAAGACAATAAATTTATTTATGCCCCAGTCATGCATTTAGTTGCTGTTACATAGAATTATTGCCCATAGAATTAAGGTCAGAGGTACCTCCGAAAAATTTTATAATAGCTCATATATAACTTATAGTATATATGATAATTTGGGTAATGCAGCTTGACAACAGACTTGAAATAGTCATTGCTAATATCAAATAGTTACAACAAAAATTCAATAGTTACTTAAATTATGTCTACATGACTAATGCACATTTTCATTCTTATATAGTATCTGGGATGCAATTTAATAAATTTATATAGGAAAAATATTTCTGGTGGTTTAAGCGAGATGTTTTCTAGTTAAAGGCTAAATAATTACTGGTTCATCTATGGTGACATGAATAAAGCTACTTTAATTAGAACCAACTTAGTACTTCACATGTATTTAAAAAATTTACAGTGTATAAAATTATCACACATGTTTAAGACCGAAACAAAACACAGATCTTAAGATCCCTGCATAAAAGTAACACCATTCATTAAACATCAAAATACACTGTGAAGAAAGCAAAAACCAAAAACTTCCTTGTATTTTACCTTGTCTCCAACCCACGCATTGTAGCCAGGAGGACTTAATCCCATATTCACAACACTAGCTATCAGCAGGGATAAGAGCAGTAGAGGGGAAACACATTTCCACATATAGTAGTAATATCTGCTGGGAGCAAAGCCCAGCATCTCTCTCAGGTCTTCCATAAACCTAAATGAAAAGAAAGTAATTCTTTCTCAGGTTTATGCAATACCTTATAAATGTGCATTAGATCAGTGATTTGACAGGGGATTAGATAGGACACCACATGACATTTTACACAGAATCAAAAGTCATATTGGAAGATGACATAAATTAAGAGCATATATAAAGTAAAAAGAAACTAGTTAATGACATACTATAATTTTCATTTAGCAAAAGCCCTATTAAGTCAATTATAGAAGTCTCCTCCTACTGATGACTTTGCACTCCATTAGAACAGTATTTGCAATACATTATCAAATTCCAATATACTGCAGGTTAGAACACGGGGGTAGGTTGACAGAGTGTAGAGATGGCTGGTTTTGAAACTGAGGTCTAAATTCAAGTCCTGGCTCTACAACTAACGTATTAAAGCCTCCTGAATAAGTACGCCAACTACCCATACGGGGCGCTACCAGCTACCACAGAGTACTTTGAAGAGGATTAGGAATCCATGCACGTCACACAGCCATTGCTACAATTGCTGTCTAATGTATGATTATAACACGCAAGTGTTATACCCCGACTCTTCTTTATCTGGAGATTTTGACAGTAATAAAAACATTCTCTAAGCTTTGTCACAAAGCTCATTCAATACCAAATGTGTTCTCTCGGTATTGTTTAAGAGGACTCTGGTCTTCACTCAACGCACTCATTCCTACTTCACAAGACCTCTAATAGGACTGATGATCCTGTTGCCTTAGTCCACAGATGTTCCCTAAAGACAACCGCTTCAAAAAAGATTGGACAAGGACTCCAAGGACTTTTTTCTTCTGAGATGACTCTAATGCTTCATCTCACAGCAAGTATATACACTTTTCACATCAAACAGGTATATAATTCAGAGGCTTAAGGCATCTAATAAATTCAAGTAATGACTCAATATAAATATAAAGTCTGTGCAGAGAAAATGCCATATATACCTTAGAGCAGGATATATAGTTTCCCCAAACTGGCCTGTTACATAAGGCATTATGTAGCATAAAAAATAAAATTCCCCTAATAAAACAGGTTAGAAAAATAATTAGGATAATAGGGTTTGGACTTAAGTGGAAATGGCTATGAATTCCAGGTCTGCCCCTGTGCAGGTGAGTACGACACCCGGTGTCTCACTGGCCGGAGTTTTCTCACCTCTGAAATGTAGGTGGCGATATAACTCAGAGCAACAAGGTTCATGGAACAGAGGCAACACTCAATAAATCTTGGAAGCTACTATTCGATAACCAGAATTAAATCAAAGCCCCAGAATCCTAGACTATATTTCCATCGACACAATTTTATCTAACTTCCTAATAGAAGAATATATTTTATTAAAATTTGTGGAATAAAGAAGAGCCTTCAAAAAGTTTGATTTTATAGCATTTTACCCTCCAGTCATTTCCTTCCTCTTCTAAATGAAATCTCAGTGGATAAGGACAACTGGTGTTTCCAAAGTACAGATGAAAATAAACTTACTTATCTATGCCGTAGACAAAGGATACAGCAATATTCTCCAAAATGACGACAATTAGAAGAGGCAGTGTAGCAGAATAGTCATCGAACATGGTAACAAAATAATTTCCAGAGCGTTGCACAAATATCAGGCCAATACAAAATGCCAGAAGACAACAGATAACTGGAAAAAAGGAATAAATGAAAAATTAAACCCTTATTCAGAATCAAGTTATTTTAAACTATGTTATGAATTATTATATTCAAACTAGTTTTCTTTTTTATAACTTGCCGATGATATCATTAGGTAATACCTTTCCTGATACTGTAGAGTATGACACATTGGGAGTTAATTAACTTGGATTTAGCACAGATTTTAAATAAATTCATTGTAAGACATTAACTCAACTCATCTCCCATAGTCTATGCAAACTTACTTACCAAGCACAATTAATAAATGAGGCAAGACTGAGAAGATTTAAAAAGTATAAATCTCCATGTCCTTCTCTTTATTCCCAGCAAAGTGACCTTTTCAGGCAGCAAATGTTCACGGATCATTTCTACTTTTAATAATATTTTATGGTTTTGAAACTATATTGAATTTTGTGTTAATAATGAGAGTAATGCAGCTTATAAGATTGTGATAAAATATATATTTTTATATTTGATTTAAATATGGTTATTTTTAAAGCATAACTGAAAAAAATCTGATCAGACCCTTCCTTAGCACCAACCCAAATCTTTATCTTAATATTGCCTGAAAAGATTAGTTGGGAATACAGTTATAACAGGGTCGGGCAATCTGATTATCCAAGTAACTAAGAAGAACCATCTAAAGGGAGTTTCTGCAGTAGGATCCATATGATATTGCCATGGTTTCATTCAACAATTTATTCTCTCACGCACATTAGTAGAGAAGACCTCAAAAATAAAAGATGACTGCGTTCTGGTTCTCAAGCACCTTTTAGCAGAGGTGAGTAAAGGCAAAACAAGGGAGAATACAGATATCCCTGGGTTTGAAGATAGTGTTTCCCTGACACTCTCAATGAGTATGGGTCAGATTAATCCATTACCTCCATCTCTTAAGCACTATGCTGGCGTTATGAGTCGCATTATACATAAATGGATAAACATGTATGTAGAAAAGGAAAAGCAATGTGTACTACACTCAGAGTCTATCACATACTGAAATGTGTAACTGCTTGTCACCACGTATGGTACTTAAAGTCTCAGGATGAAGGGAGCAGAACTTGAATACGAACCGTTGCCTGTGTCACTTTCACTGTCTTCTAATTACAGTCCACAGCATAAGGCAAACATGAAGGAAGTGTGTTCTAGGTGGTACAGCCAGTAAGAGTCTTAGTAGAGATGTGAGAGGAAAAGATAACGAGCAATTCACTTCTCTAGTCCTACCACACTATCAGAAAAGGCAAAAACACATCTGACAAGGTTGATGGGGGTACATTTCATCAGGGTAAAACGTAGCTTGAAATATAGGTTTGATCCCAAAGACAGGTAATGGGGAAAGAGAATAATTCCCCTTTGCTCCCCCAGTGGGAGACAGCAAACACTACATTGTGTATTTGTGTATTTTTCTCTCTATACTGTTGCTTTTCCCTTAATTTTGCAAGCCTTCTTACCTCAGGGGTATTTGAATATTGGACCAAGATGAGGAAGGCAGCAAGGATGACTGTTATTTAGCCTGCACATCAGGCAGGATATTGAGAGCCTTAAATGAAATAGAAACTGAAGAAGCAGAGACTGCCTTTTGGGAGAAGAGGAAGAAGTTTCTCGCTTACATTCACCAGAGCTGAGGACATTGAGCATCAATATTTAACAAACTGCTGAAATTGTTTTACACACACATATACTTCGCAGAGCAGTAAGTGACAAAGGTATATGTGTGAGAGTTATTTACATATAAATTATTACTAAATCTTTCAGAACTAAAATCAGAGCCTCTGGGAGCGTGTAAACTACTACCCAGCATTCAAGATCACCACATACCGTTTTTCCCAATTTATTTTTGCATCACTTACCAACTCTGCTCCTGCACTCTGGTCTGAAGGGCTTCCTTACTGCTCTCTCTGTCTCCACTGATATGCTATCCTCTGGCCTCTGAGAAGACCCTGCCCCTTTCCAATTCAACTTCCCTCTCTTTTACCATCAGTTAAATCATATATTTAGATGATCTTTGTTTCTTCTTAATTTGTATAATGTATAAAGTCTTTATTATGCTATCAGTATGTTACATGATACAAGTCTTTTATCTACCCAACTTGATTTTGATTATCAGTACTATTATTTTTTGATTTGAGGTTCTCCTATGTCTCTCCTATTCATTTCTCTTGTATTTTTATGTCCCTCAAATGCAGTACAAAACTGATACTTTAATAAATGCTTGCAGAAAGAACTTATTAATAAACATCAATACTGATAAATTATTTTATTTTATTTTCTACCTAAGGATATTAACCACTAGTGGACCACAATTGTTATTTTTATATGAGAAGTAAGTTTACATTTATCGATTTCAGCTATGCATTTTCTGGAAAAAAAATATCAGCTTTGAACTACCTTGTTATAATTAATTATTTGCATACAAATCTATACATGAACATTCTATGACTTTATTTAGTACCAGTAATTCATGATGATACCACTATTTATAAAGAGCAATATAATAAATAATCACTAATAATTAATACAATCTATACTAAATTTATCATTTGGATTATATAAGTATATAAATAAAATACCAAATAATAGCAATGTATATTAATAAACACACATTAATAAAACCCAAAAGCGAATACTTCCCTATTTCTATTTCTGATCCCTCACCAAGAGTAAAATGGCCTGTGAATGGTCAATAAAAAGTCAAATACATAAAAACTCACCAGTAAGAATTTCTTTCCTCACTTTGAAAGTGTCCACAATAGGCGTGATGATCCCTTCGATCATGCCAAACATGCTGCCAAGCCCAAGATTTACCAGCATGAGGAAAAACATCACCGACCAGAAGGGCGAGGCAGGGAAATGGGTCATTGCCTCTGTGAAGGCAATAAAAGCTAACCCAGTTCCCTGAACAGCCTATAAAATACACAAATAGCAACATGAGCGCGGAGCAATATTAAGTGTTGGCTATGTAACCTCTGTTACAAAGAACTCTGAATAATGCCTCAGAGTGACTGGAAATAAACATGCAGACATCACATGGCCCTCTAAGAAACTGTGCCTTTCAACTAACTTCAAGTTGAGTGTATTATCTCATAAAGAAAACAGATCAGAATTTAAAAAAAACTTTTAAGAGTAAGATAGTAATTGTCTTCTTACAGAAATCAAGATTTTTATATTAATGATGGCTTTACCCATAATTTCCTGCACATGATTCTTTATGTTTAGTCTCAAGTATAGTTAGGTATTTTAAAGAAAGCAATTAATGACTAATTTCTATTATATTTTATTTTTTGGCAATTTAGGGAGAAAGTGACAAGCTGCACAAGAATATTTATTAATGCTCACCTATTTTATGTTTATTAAAATATATTTCACTGGCTAAGAAAAAGAACTTAACCATAACTTGTTTCACACAATACTTAAAATGTCCAAGTATCATTCTTGAGTCAAAATAATCATGCAAATGTAAGAGATAACCACAATATAATTTTTATATTAAATATACCAGGAAAGGTTTTGGACTCATTTCATTTTACATGATAGAAATCACTTAATTTATATTCACATTTTAAATTATTGTGGATAAGTCAATGCAATTGTTTTTTAAAGTAAAGGAAACCTTTATAATTTAAGAAAGTTGTTTAATGAAATAAAGAACGTGAATTTTAGCCCGGCTGGTGTAGCTCAGTGGATTGAGCTCGGGCTGGGAACCAGGCGATCCCGGTTTGATTCCCAGTTGGGGCACATGCCTGGGTTGCAGGCCAGGTCCCCAGTGGGGGCCATGTGAGAGGCAACTATACAGTGCTCTTTCTCCCTTCCTTCTCCTCTCTCTAAAAATAAATAAATAAAATCTTTAAAAAAAAAAGAATGTGAATTTTAGAAGAGCATAACAGGCATTTTAAACATTTTCCTAAAAAACTAAGTCTTTTTAGAATGTATATTTTAGGTGAATGATACTTATTTTATTGCTTAAACACAGCCTACTCACTTCATTTAGTTCATCTTCAATTTGACAGGAATCGAGGTGAAGAGCAGGAAACTCTTCTTCTTTCACTTTTTTAATGAGGTCATAAACTAAGTGATAATCTTCTACAGTAACAGCTGATAAGTTGATGTGATAGGGAATAATATCCTGACTAATGTTGCCCATTTTCAAAAGTGTTACAATCATTTTAAAATTTCTGAAAAAATAAAACAACATGTTAATGAACAAAATCTTGGGGGAAAGTATATTTTTAATATAATTATGTAATCAAATACTAAAAGAAATTGCCCTGGCTGGTATGGCTCAGTGGATTGAGTGCCAGCCTGCAAAGGAAAGGGTCACTGGTTCTATCCCTAGTCAGGGCACATGACTGGGTTGCAGGCTGGGTCCCCAATAGGGGGTGCATGAGATGCAATCACACACTGATGTTTCTCTCCCTCTCTTTCTCCCTCCCTTCCCCTGTCTAAAAATAAATAAATGAAATCTTAAAAAAAAAAAAAAACTAAAGGAAATTAATATACATACTCTGCAATGCATTTCTGAATTATGACATTTGCTTTGAAGCCCAGAACTGCAAATACCACCAATGTTGCCAAGATAGAAGTGAGAAAATTGACGAAGGGCACCAGCACAGCATCAAAGTGGCAGTTGTTATCTCTTTTGTTGTAGCTTGAAAAGGCAATGACGCCACCAAACCCCAGACCTAAGGCAAAGAACACCTGAGTAGCAGCGTCTCTCCAGACCTTGAGATCCAGCATTATTTCAAGCTGTTTAAAATTAAACATAATAGAAGTCAGCTGCAAAATAACGTGTCAGAATAATTTACATGGAAGTAGTTGTATTGTTTAAATATATCATAATCTTTATGCACCTAAAGGTTATTTAAATCAGGAGAACAATCTGTTCTTAAGTAGAAACAAATTTTTCATTTGAAAAAGAAAAAAGGCATAAGAATAAGAAATACTACAGACTATCAAGCTTTCAGATGGAGATTTTACTTACATGGAAATTTTCTATCTATGAGGATTTTTAAATATCTTTAAGACAAATCATCAAAGGACTATTTGAAAGAGAAAGTATCTTCAAGTATTCCTATGTATGTCTTTGCTTTCTTTCCAAAGCAAAATAAATCAATTATCAATAAAAGTTTAATAATTACTTAACTAATACTCTGTTTTGTGTTTTCTTGCAGAAGTCTAACCGCCAAAGCAGCTAACAATTATAAGCATGGTAGAATTAAACTATTTGTGTTTTGTATATTCACGTATGTATTATTTATTTGCATATTATTCATTCATTCAAAAAAGCTTTTTTGAAAGCCTTTTCTTTGAAAATTAGAGAAATGTAACTATAAGAGTATATCATCTCTAAGACCCTTTCAGATCCAAATTTCTAAAGTTCTGAATCTGTGCTGAACATAAATTTCAAGTAATTCTGCTTTACTGCCAAGGCACTGATCAAAGTGCCTTTCCCGGGAGCAATGTGAAACATAAGCAAGAACATGAGCTTCACAGGTTCAGATCCTGATTCTTCCTCTTACTTAATAATCTAAATAAAAACAGTGCGGCCTAGGGTAAGTGGCCTGCTGTCTCTCAGCATTTGCTTCCTCGACTCATTGATGGGAGTAATAAGACATACAACTTAACTATACTGCCCACCATTCTAAGTGCTCAAAAATTGCTAACGTATATGGACTACAGTGGCACACACACTGATAAGCACTTTATACAGATTATCCAATTTAATCTTCACAATCCATGAAATGGTTGCCCTATTACCAAAATCTTAGAAAGGTTAAGTAACCCACCTAAGGTTACAGAGCATTTCTGGGGTGGAGCTGAAATGTGAACAGAGAAATTACAAAATCCCTGGTTCTCTCAAACATCAGGATTTATTGTTCAATTACTTTTAGTTATCATTATTTAAGTGTATAAAATTTTTATTAAACGTAAGTATTATATTTATAATGTACGTATAATGAACTAATACATGCATATTGTTTATTGACCACTGCTATCTTATTATTCTACACAATCAACTGTCTATCTCTACTGTAGCCACTAGGTGGCAGAAAGCACCCATTTACTGAGGGTTTTATTCAGATTGCAGTACTTCCAACTCAGGAACTGTTTCCATTCAAGGTTTGGGAAATAGTTTGTGTGTTTAGGTACTTTCTCCCTTATAAAAAAAAATGTAAATTAAAAACTTCTTATTGTTATTATATTTATTATCACGTGAGCTGAAGAAAGAATTAACTATATTTTAATAGTGATCTTAGTCCTGGTTCAAAATGTTAATTATGCTGCAATTTTTAATATAGGGGCCATGTAAAAGTGTCATAGCAAAAGGTTTAAATTGTAAAATATCTATTTAATCAAATACTTAGAATTATGTCGCAAACAACTGCCAATTTAGAAAAAAGTGACATGCCAGAAATTCACACCAAAGCTAGTTGTTTTAAACACAGAACACATGTCTTTTCAATATTACAAACAAAAATAAACTTGGTCACTAAGTATGCCTCATTTGCAGATGATTTATATTATATATTATCATGTAGCTAAAATTGATAAATTGTAACTAGTTATTCACTGAAGCATTCCAACACCACCAAATGTTAAACAGGACTTTTGAACTAGTCAAGAACAACAGATACAATGTCAGTATTTTGCTGGTAGAGAATGTACACGGAGCTGGAACCAGACACAGCCTCATCTACACAATGTCACAGCAGCTGCAAGGAGGGACAAAGAATTCTTGGGAAGCTAGTTAGTATCTTCTGTCCAAATCTCATACCATGACCATTCTTTCTGAAATTGTATTTTTATAACTGTCTGTGGATGATAGTGTTAGCAAAGTAATAGCGAGGTGTAACTTCATTTCAGTGAATAAGCAAGTTAATATATGCCTCCAAACTTGGTTTTGTTTATTGTCAAATTAGTATAACAAGTCCACAAGGATTGATTAATTGGGCTCAGTGTACCCAACATTGAGTTCACCTCTAAATTGAATGGCAGAGCATAAATTCTAAGCCTGTTATGAAACCAAATGAGAATTTTCCTGAAAAGTACGTGTAGTTATAAAAGTTACAGAACTTTCCCAAATCTCCATGGAAATATCATTCTAGAAGGTACAAAATCACAAAACAAAACAAGAAAAGATAGATTTTCTCTAAGATGGGATTCATCCCGGGCCCATGGATTTTAGTCTACTTCTTGAGACTCTTAAGTTAACTAGTATGTTCATTATGTTTTTCTGGTAAGAAGATTCTATTTTTTGTTAAGGAGTCCATGACACAAATGTTAAGAACCACTGAAATAGCGGAGGAAGAAGAGTGAAGACTAAAAAGTTCTAAAACTTACACGTGCAAAAATTGGAAATTAATTTCATATAAAAGAGGAATTTTGAAGTTTAAATAGTGATAGTCTTACTCTAGAACTAAAATGGGACACTTAAAATTGGAGATGAATATAATATATATTTATATATATAATCTCTGGTTTATCTGGTCTAGACAACATAACGGCTATAGTTTAAAAGTCTACTGTACATATGTTGGAACAATTACCCCTTAATTCAAACTGTGAGAACATTTTAACAACAAACATAATGCTTTCATGATTAAAAGCCTTATATAGAAATAATGTACGTACCTTAGGGGTAAACATGTGGCGGATGCCATCAATTGAACCATTTAAAAGGAATGCTCTAATTAGGAAGCATATAAGTACCACATATGGGAACAGAGAACTAAAATACATGACCTGCAAAGAAAAAGAAAAAAAAAAAAGGTGAGACACACTAAAAACTATATATTTTTATAGTTTAGATTGAAATAAAATAATTGATAACCTGTATAGCCATCTTAGAATGGCTTATTAGTCTTAATTTAATAAGGTAGGAAAAAAAAATAGTCCTTTATTTTCCATTGACCAAACTTTCATTATGATTCTGTATAGCTTCTGGAATTGAGTGTGGTCCCTGTTAAGTATCCTACAGAACTTCAACAAATAATCAAATAACCGTGTAAAGGTTTGACTTTTCTGCTTCAGCAGTTTTCCCCATTAAAATAAAGCCAATGTTTTTCATACAGAATTGTCCTAAGCAGACCTTTACTGCGTCTTAGACATCTCCACGTGGAGCCCATCAGGTCCCTGACATTTCTCAGGTCCCGAAGGAACTTCTGCATCGACCCTAGAGCTGCCCCACTCATCTCACCTCAGTAAACGGCCCACCACCCACCCGGTGGCTGAGGTCAAAGGGTCAGCATTGTTTGCGGTAGCTTCCTAACTAGTTTCCAGGTAAACCGGAGATCACCTGAATTAACTCACTCCCTGCTTCACATACTCTAGGGATGTTAAATACAGTTGGGATAAAATCCCAATTCCTCCCTCCCACCTGCAAAGCCTCACAGCAGGGCCCTACCTGCCACTCTCCCTCGCCCAGTGAGCTCTAGCCCTGCGGCCCTAGGTACCTGTCCGCAGAGCAAGCCCTTCAGCCTCAGGGTGAGAGCAGGTTTGCAGTCACCTCCCTCATCTGCTCAGGGCCACTCTCCTCGTTATTTCTGTCTTGTCTTTATCTTTTCCACGAAGTCTCTCCACACCCATCAAAATAAGGCTTTGCTTTTTTCCATCCAATATCCCTGACTGCCCTCCCTTATGCCCCGTGACCCTCCATGACATTATTTTTCTTTTTGACGGCACTAGGTCTTGCTGAAATTATGTTTTTATATATTTGATTGTTAATTTCCAGTCTCCCCTATTGGATTATAAGCCCTCTCATGGCAGGAGCCTTTCTCTCCTGTTCGCGACCATACCCCAAACACCTAACTAACACAGCTGTCGGCACACAGGCGGGACATGCTGGTAGTCTGTATCTGTGGAAGAAACGGATGGAGGGCAGGTGGGAAGGACGGAGAAACTGTCATAGCAGAGAATGGCTAGGGCAGATATGAGATAATAAATCCAATAACTATAGACAAACGAGATATAAGTCAACATCATAATTAGCACTTCTATAGTTCTATCTGCTTTTATTTAATTGCATTTATTTTTATTTTTTAATTATTTTT
Organism: Micronycteris hirsuta; assembly: GCA_004026765.1. Classification (NCBI taxonomy): domain Eukaryota; kingdom Metazoa; phylum Chordata; class Mammalia; order Chiroptera; family Phyllostomidae; genus Micronycteris; species Micronycteris hirsuta. The sequence goes on from PVJI01001227.1 coordinate 48,053, forward strand.
ATTAATTTTTATTAATTGCATTTCATTGTACTTCTATTTAAATGCATGTGGAACACCCTAAGAACTTACTATGAATAAAATCTCAACATACTTAAAATATTTAATTAAAATAATTCTATTTTAATTTAATTAGTTATAATAAAGTATAACTTTTCAATCACTTCAAATTGGTTTAATTTCTTATTTCAAATCACCCACATCGCTTTCATCAGAAAGCCTTCAGATGGGGTACTTTTTATTATTCTTCTTGTCTACTTTCAGCATCCTTTAAATTTATCAGTCTATTACATATCTACTTAAGTAGGCTTGATCTCACTTTAATTAAAACTATTCTTTTTATGGTTCTTCTTGACAAACCTTGAGGCTAGCCAGAAGCAAGAATTCATTTTTTGCAAAACAGCTTATCTTTTTTAAAAAAACAACTCAAATTTGCTGCCTTATAAATGACTTGTTTTAATTAATTCCACTTACTTAATAATACTTCCTTTAGTTTTATGTGTCCAGGCTAATTATACCCTTATTATGTCCTCTCACACGTGTCCCAGAACCAACTCATCAACCAATCCTAGTGATTCTTCCACAGGAATCTCACCTGTCCCTTTGTTCCCACCCTCAGGGATGTGTCACTGTTACACCAGCTTTCTGGTCACCGCATCTCCAGGATCTCCTCGCCAGCTCCCCTCATCCCTGAATTCCAGCATCCACACCAGAATGATCTTTTTAGAGTAAAGATCTGATGGTGTCCATGAACAGCTAAAGATCCTCAAATGTTCTACATTTTAGGTTATGTAGCAGGCTATTGGTCTAACAGTGCCTAGCAGACACTCTAATATCTGAAGTCAACTTACAAGTTTCATCCCACAATGGCAGCCCAAGTGGTATGGAAAAGTCCTAACGGGGCACCCAGCCACCTTTGGGCTTTCCACAGGCTCCTTCCCACGCATCCAGTGTCTTCTCTGAACTTTCTGGTAAACTCCTCTTCAAACACATACTCCAGCCCAGTGATTTTCAACCAGTGTGCCATCAAAATTTTTAAATATGCAATATCTGACTATTTAGTGAGGGGCACTGACCTCTTTTCCCTTGGATTGTCAAATTAAAAAAAAAAAAGACAACAGCCCACACAATAGCTGTCCAATGTGAATGAATCAAAATTGTACCTATTTTTTTGTCAGATTGGCAAAAACTATATTTTTGGTTATGTCGCAGAATTTTAGTAATTAGTTTATGCAAGCCATGAGATGGAAAAGGTTCAAAGTTGATGCTCTAGCCCAAAGGTTACTTCTCTATGAAAACTCCTCCCAAGTCCATGTCAATTACAGTGACCACCTCTACACTGTCACGCATTTTCCATGTGCCTCTATGACTATACTTACTCTGCTGTAATCACCTGCCTCACCCATTACATCATGGGTTCCATGAGGACAAAACTGTGGCCCATTCATCTCTGCATATCTACCAGTTCCTGACATATAGTAGACACTCAAAAATATCGTATAGAATTTATAGAAAGTTTTCCTTTCTGCATATATTCACTTAACAATAAACTCATCCTTATTGTGCAGTATTTAAAAAATTATATATCAATTATATTATCAAAGTCATTTATTAACTCAATAAGTATTTGAGTTCTTAAAGGCACTGATCTGAATACAATGAAGACTCTAGCATAGCTTCCTAAAAAGGAAAAAGAAAATTGTATGTTTACTATAACATGGAGAAAAATAACAGCCAAAATTTTAAATACTTAAGTACTATTAAATGAGTTACATCCTTATTTTGTTCTTCTGGAAGTAGGTAAAAAAAAATCAAAAAAGGTAATTATTAAATTCTCCAAGACATGGAGACAACCAGTGTCCTCTGTGAGATGACTGGATAAAGATGTGGTACACATATACTATGGAATACTACTCAGCCATAAGAAAAGATAAAATACTACCATTTGCAACAACATGGATGGACCTTAAGAATATTATGCTAAGTGAAATAAGTCAGTCAGAAAATGCTAAGAACCACATGACTTCATTCACATGTTGGACATAGAACTGAAACAGACACAGACAACAGTGAGGTGGTTCCAGAGGGACAGGGGGTGGGAGCAGTAAAGGGTAAAGGGGACCACGTACATGGTGATGGAAGACGACCTGCCCTGGGTGCTGGGCGCACAGTGCAATGTACCGATCGCGGATCACAGAGATGCACACGTGAAACCTGTAGGACCCTGTGAACCAATGTCACCCCAATATTGAATAAAAAAACGTAATGAAATAAGGGCCCCCCAAAAAACATTCTGAGATTTAAGATGAATCTTAAGTCAGCTCTTTACAGAGGTGAATGATTTTTTCAACTCAAATTCTTTACATTTAATCATATGGTTTAATCTTATACCAAAATAGCTGTAGATTGCTTTTTAAAATGGTAAATCTACCTGACTCCATGTAAAATGCTATAATTTCTCCTTACCACACTTTATTTTATGCATTGCTAAACAAAATCGTTTTATATCTTTGTTTATTGTCTTCCTCTGCCACAAAAACAGACATTCCATGAGCGAAGGCATTTCTGCTGCCTTGTTCATCGCTGTATCTCCAGAACAAGGCCAGTGCCTGGCACACAGTAGGTACTCAATTTAATATGTGTATTAAATAAATTGAAGAATGACGACATAGTTCAGAAAATATATACTTTTAAGACCTGGGAAATAAAACAATGAAATGTGTTTCTCTTGCTAACTTTAAGACCCTCTGGGCCTTGACAACTGAAATGCCTTTCAGTCAAAGATTATCAACCGAAACATTGTATAAAATATCTTCATTCTACTCAACCACTGAAGAACATAAAACATATGAAATCGCTTGTTTTTTTTTCCTTCTTAAAATGCTTATTCTAAACACACTTTCATAAAGTTGTTCTCTTTGAGAACTTCATAGTCTAGTTCTAGCTCTGCAACTTATCAGTTGCTTAATTCTGAACAATGATTTCTTCTGCCTAAGCTTGCACCCCTCTCCTCGCGGCAGGCATCCCTCCCTTACCAGAGGCTGCGACAAAGGGGCCTGCAGCCTCTGTGCGCGCCCGCACCAGTGCTGAGCTCACTCCGCTGAGAGGACAAGCTCCGCCCATTACCATAAAACGCCTTCCTTTCTTTGAAGATTTACCGACACTCCACCTCTCTCTGCAATCTCCAACTACCTGACCACAGTTCTGTTCTCTTTAGCCACACAGTGTAAGCCGCCTTCTTCTTTTTATTCAACTGTCTGGAGATGGTGGTCACAGGGATGAGATTTCTCTTCTCCAAAATAAAAGGGGACATGAAGACTTCAGTAAAACCTGGTATTGCAATCACAGTTCGGCGGAGGTGTGCCTCCCAGCCCGAAGGAGACTGACACTCGCACACTCCTGTTTTCACGCATGAAGTTTCCGACTAGCCCTCCACGGTACATGTGTGCGCATGTGCACGTGCATTTGCAAAGCACAGCACAAACTGACGCATATTCTTCTTTAAATGCTAAGTTCTCTAAACAGCTTTTCATACACTACCATCTTACCTTAAATCATATTTCGCTACACTGTATTTGTGTGACTACCTTTTTGGAGGCGTTTTGGTTTGGCAAACATAGAGCTTTGTATTTATTCCTAATAAACATTTTCCTATTATATTTAACTCATTGTTTCAGACTAAGGAATTATGACAATTTAGATTTTCATATCTTTGCTCATATTAGTTGCTGCTTTCTCCTCCTCTGTGCCTACTGAATTCTTTCTTCACATGCTGCCCAAAAGCCACTGAAACTTCTCACTGAAGTAATAAATTGTATGTAGCACATAAGTTGTATTACATTGTTCTAAAGTTGTATGACATAAGAAAAACAACTGCAAAATTCTGTGACAAGAAAAGGATGAACACTCCTTTAAATAATGGTAAGACACATTAAGATTAAGAAGAAACAAAGTATGGCAGTGAGACTGGAGTGTGAAGATTTCTGGACTCCTCTGACTGGCCACACGTGTCCCTCACTGCCAAATGGCATTATCTCAGGAAGCATGTAAGTATGTGTAGATGTGACTTAAGAATATATTCCTTTATTTTTAATATGATGTAGTATGTCTCAGAATGTAAGAAGACCAAATTGAATCAATTAATTGAACTTATTTGAGCATACAAAACATTAACATTCAGAAAAGACTAAAAGATATTCAGATGTGTTATCTACCATATTCATTTCTTCAAAGGAAAAATAGTGTCAAAGTTCCAGCAGGAAGGAAATGTAGAATCAGCTATAATTTACAAGTTAAAAAATTTATCAAACATTTTTAATTGAAGATGAAGTAACAGGAAGCGAAGATGAATTACAAAGATTTCTGACATAAAAGAGTTAACTATATGGTGAGAAAAAAAAATATGACAGTGAGAGACATTATAGTGTTGCAATTAAGTAACACAGGCTCTAGATGTAGACCAGGGGTGTCAAACTCATTTTTACCGCGTGCCGGGGAGTCCGTCAGCCTTGAGGCTGCCTCCAAAGGGCTGAATGTAATTTTAAGACTGTATACATGTAACTACTCCTTAACTGGGAGCAAGGAGCCCAGCGCTGCCGCTGGGTAGAAACAAGGTGCTGGGCCGGATAAAACAAGGTGGAGGGCCGGATTCGGCCCACAGACCTTGTGTTTGCCACCCATGATGTAGACAGAGCTGATTTGACTCCAGGTACTAGCAATTACTCACTAGCCGTGACACTCTGAGCAAGTTACCTAATTGTTTTAACTCTGGAAGTAGTAATTACTTCTCAGAGTTTTTTTTAGAATTAAATAGGATAAAGTAAATAAAGTACCTGTCAGTGCCTAGAGAAAAAAACATGCAATAAATACTGACATCTGTTATTGTTCTTGCTCTGATCATTGTTAGAGTCATTTTGCCATCCTCATTTATTATTACCACCACTATTACCTCCTTTTCTAATAGTATATGATGGTGAGTGGTAAATATGTTAGCCTGTAAAGATATAAAATCAGATCTATGCTTTGGAAAGAAAAAAATAGCAGAGATGGATTAAATAGTAGAGACGGAGAGAAGAACCAATAATAAATTCTGGCTATGACCCAGCCAAGAGATATAGAGCATTAAAACAATGACACTAATAATGAAAAAAAAATGTAGTATGAAAGAAAGAGTGATTAGCAATTACTTCCCTAATTCATTCTTTAAAATACATAAATCAAGGTTTCTAGAATTCACTGAATGTCTTTTTCAACCACAGCTGTTAAAAATTTTCCATTTGCCCGGGTAGGTGTGCCTTTTAGTCTTTTACATTTACTCTGAGTTCCTTGTGGAGATCATCGCAACCATCTAATGATATTCAGATCTTTAAGAAACACTCCACATCAGAGACCCAATTAAAATTGTTTATGCAACTACTCCTTAGAAAAACTACAGGACAGAAAAATAAAAGATATAAGACAGATACAATGAACAACTTCATTCTACCACTTTCCCCAATTTCCATGTTTGGAAATGACTGGTAATCAAAGAACTAAAATATTAGGGTATACTGAAAAAAAATAGCAAAAGAAAGTAGGTACTGACAAAAACTTTTGAAAATCTTGATGAAATAAGAAAAGTTTATAAATTAGACTTCACTATAAAACACTCACGTCTTTACTTTTTGTCCTTTTCTTAATGTAAACACCTAAGTGTTACTTGCAGTTTGCCCACAGAGGTTACAGAGTCAGGAGGGGATCTTAACATACTAACTTTTCCAGAAGACTGAATGCCTTTGATCATAGCCAGGCAAACCATGGCCCAGGCAGCCAGCAAGCTGACGGTCATCTTCCAGTTTAAGCCCCCACTTTCAGAAATGGAACTGGAAATATTCAGTGCTTCTCTGTACCAGTAATAGGTGGTGGCAGAACTTTTTTCACATTCTGGCTCTACAACTGCAGAAAGGAAGGTAACAATCATTTCAGACTATAAAGAACAATGAGGCAATTTTGTTCCCAGTAAGCCTGTAAATCAATTCTCAACATTTCCTAGAAAAGTATTACTATTCTACAGAAGTATTTAAATTCACAATAAAAACTCAATTGCAAAATGTGAAATATCAGAACACATGTATCTTTGATATTTTTGATTACACATTTATGAATATGAATAAGTGAGTTTTTTATCAAAGTAGTTAAAACAGATCAAATTTATAGTCCCTTCTACTCCCAGAATTATTTTCCGGGGGCAGAGCTGTGAAATGTGCTTACAGCTGCTTATAATGCAACTTCCACAACGAGTTGATCCAAAATGACATGTGCTGTAATATAAAATACAAAGGGAGTTTTGGAGACTTAGTGTGAGAAACATAATTACTACCTTAATAAATTTTACATTAATTATATGTTGAAATGTTAACATTTTGGATATATAGAATTAAGTGAAATATTTCACCTACTTATTTTTTACTTTTTAATAATGTGTTTACTAGAAAATTTTAGACTACACATGTGAATTGCATTCTCTATTTACTGGACATCACTATAGGAAAATGTTCTTTATTTACACACTAGAATATAAAAATAAATGGTAGAAAATCCATGAAATAACAGAACCAAAGACATAACAGCAATTTCCTCAATCTAAAATCTTTTTTGTCCTTTGTTTTATTTTAATATAAAATGTAAGGCATCAAGAAAAATGTACAAAATTAAATACTGTCCAAGTTAACAACTGAAGGCTTATTTCGCCCTGATATCATGGGGCACAATGAAATAACCTGAAAAGGGGAATGCAGTTAATACTATTTCGATAAGTTTGTGTGGTAATAGATGATTACTAGAATTAGTGGGGTGACCGCACTGTACGGAACGGATGTGTCGAGTTGGTATGCTGTACACCTGAAACCACTGTAACTACTGTAATACTGTATGCAACCATACTTAACTAAGGAAAAATAATCTGAGAAGAACTAGTAAACTCGGATGGTACCAAAGTTCTGTCTCTGAGTATGGCAATCCTAAAAGTGATGAAAGTTATAATTTTGAAAAATTTTTCCACATTATTTTAAAAATCTTAAAAGTTCATGTCTTTACCAACTTTACTATCATTAAATATAAAAACATATTGCCTATATCTTACAAGTATGTGAAGCATTTTTCACCAAAGGACACTGATCCCAAGGTAGAGGTTGCTGAAAAGATTGAGAAAAATAAAACAAACTCCAGCCAATGATGACATTGTAGTAGAGAGCCACAAAAAAGCAGACCTGCAAAATAAAATCACATGATTACATGAAACCTCTCATGCCCCTTCTTTTGAAACAATGAGATATGTATAAGACTTCAATTAGCATTTTAAAAACCCTACTCATTTTATTTTCATTTAAAACACATTATCTTTTCTAAAAAAGAAGTCTCTTACAGTTCTTAAGAATATGCATTAACAAGACTGAATTACATAGGTATAGTTTAGTTTAGCTTGTTCTGTAGATTAGTGCAAGCTCCTGAAGTGTTTTCTTAAAAGATGATTAAAAAGCTGTATACACACTCAAAGGTTTTATTTAAATACAAACTATACAATTACAAACACTGTAAAAATTATCATATCAGGAAAATTAGCTTACCACACAACTCGCAAATCCAATACCACCCAGTTTAGGGCTTATGTAATTCCACACACCAATGCTTCCTCTCCGAATTCTTTGACCCACAGCAAGTTCCAGGAAAAAAAGTGGAATGCCTATTACCATGAGCAGTATTAAATATGGCAAAAGATATGCACCTACAGAAACAAGAACCAATAAAATAGATTATATTTTCAATAGTCATGGTAGAGAATATGCTAACTCTGATTATCTCATAAAGATGGTATTTGAACTTCTACATTGTATAAGTAAAAAGGATTTTAAAAAAATGCAATTTCATTACTTTAAACTTTCTAGTATCTGAAACCTCAACTTCACTGCTACAAAGAGTTTCTGATAAAAAATAATTGATAAAAGTAAGAATATCAATGAATAGTTTTGGTTCCATTTTATTGAAAAGGTAACAACTTCATTTTCATATAAATAATTGATTCCTTAAAATTAATTATTTCCTCAAGTAGGTTTCACAAAGTCATGGAAATCTTATTCATGCAATGTGTATAAAGTCATTTACTAAATTTTATTCAAGCTCATCTAAATCATGCATTGCAAATCAGATAAATTAGAATGAATGTGATTTTATGCTAACAAACTGACTTTTTCCCCTAAATAACCACAGAGGAGAAAAATGGCTGCCTCAACTAAAAGAAATAAAATAAAATAACTTCTATCACAGACAAATGTCATTGTTCCCATATATACTTCATATAAAAAGTATACTTCAGGAAACAAGGAATTTTTTGTTTTCCAAATGTCTATGATGGGGTGTTGAGATTGACAGAAACAAAGATATTTCATATCTATTATAAAATATGTGCCATTATCCTAGTAGTAAAGTGTCCATGCTTAAAAAAAATTACAACTAAATCTCAAATTAATACACATGAATAGTGATTTTAAAATGTACTAGTTCAATGCCCTGGTCAGGTGGCTCAGTTGGTTGGAGTATCTTCCTATACACTAAAAGGTTGCGGGTTCAAGGTGAATACAAGGGGCAACTGATGGATGTTTCTCTCACAGACATTTCTCTCTCTCTCCCCCCACCCTTCCTCTCTCTCTAAAATCAATAAACGTATCTTCGGGTAAGGATTTTTAAAGTATGTACTAGTTTGACAATATTAATTTTAGATTATAAATTGATAAAGTTAAATGTAAAATCTATACAAATTTCTACATGAGAATATATATACAAATCATTCATTAAATAACCTTTAAGATCTATATTTAAATTTCTTACTGGAGTTTTGTCCAACCAGATACTGTCAGGAGGGTTATTTAATCAATGGTACTAATTCCTTTTTAAATAAGAGGCCATTTATCATATTTTCCCATTTTTTAAAAAAGTGTTAAGGGGTATTGATTGAATAGATTTTGGAAGCAATTCAAATTGTTTGAGCATTCTGCTGAAAAAATTAACAAATTTTTGTTCTAATTATTTATCTCAATATCTATCTATTAGCCATATGTAAGAATTTTCCCTAATACAGTGGCCAGTAGAAAATCTTGACTGTTTTATGCCTGACTTGCAGTCTTTCAGACTTGAGTTGACTCTACAAAGGAGTATGTAATGTAAAAGTATGGATGCGAGAACTGAGGAAACAAAACCACCAAATTTCTAATTCTAAAATGACTTGTAACCTTCAGGTACTAATGACCTGAAAATGTCTCCCAAAGGATTGAAAGTGCATTTCAATACCTGCACTGAATCCTAGAATGTGAATGGGTTTATGTGTGTGAATGACTAGGCGGAAAAAAGAGAATTAACACTGGATTCACTGTGAATTTTTCCTCAGTTAAGTATGAGGGGAACCCCCCAAAAACAGAATTTATTTATAAAAATTGTGTGTTTATTCTTACATGTTTAAACTTCAATCACCTTCAAAGCACTATTTGATGCAATACAACTATCAAGACATTTTTTCCCACTGCTCAAAACAGTTTTTGAACTTGTCAGTTTTGATGCCTTTCAGTGCTCGGTTGTTTTTTGTTTCATCTCTTCCACATTGGCAAAACATTTCCTTTTAAGGACTTATCCGGGAAACAAACAAAAAAAGTTGCTCTGGTGAGATCGGGTGAATAGAGAGGGTGGGGGCACGGGAGTCATGCCATTTTTAGTTAAAAACTGCTGAACATTCTACATGGTTTTACACTCATAAATCAATCATCATGAAATGGGCGAACGCGTTGAGTCTTCAAAAAATAAAACGCGCTGAAGCCGGACACAGCCTCTCACAACACCACCAGCTCGTGCACTGATACAGATGGGTTCCTAGAACACCCTCCTAGTTGGGGAAGCATGTGCTACAAAGGCCCCATCTTTCAGAAGATAATTCCAACTTTTGGGGGTCCCCCTCATGTGCATGACATGCTCTTAGATACTTAGCTTCTCCTCTAACTCAAATTACTTAATTAGCCTCCATATTAAAAATAGTTCTGCTAAAATATAACTAAGTATTTAGCATTTGCTAGGCACATTTCTAATCCTGTTACATGTAGTTACTCATTTATTCCTTACAATAATCCAATGGGGTATCATTATTCTCCTCATTTTATGGATGTGGGAAGTAAGCCAGAAGTAAGTTAACTTGTAAAGGTCACAAGACTAGTGCCCAGAAGAGCCGGGCTCCACAATCAAATTGACTTCAAATACTGGGTTGGTAGCTTCTATATTGTACCACTTATTAAGCTTAACCATTGTGCTTTTAGTATCTTCAAAAAAAATCAACTTTTATTAGGTTTATTACTTTTTACTTCTATTATTCATAAAGTGCATCAAATGTTGAGTAAGTAAGAATTAGGCAGCCTGGGGCCCTCTGACTCAGCAATCAGAAGACATGACTGGAAGACCGAGACGGCTCATTCTGCACCGAGTACAATCTTCTGTACTCTGACAGCCATCTTGAAAGAATAAAATTCCACTGTTTTTTTGTAATATCACTCTCTAGTATTTGTGATTAGAAGAAAGGAAACAATACTAGAAAGGGCATTTTAATTACTTTTACATGAAAATTGGAAAGAAGAACCACTTTTGCTAATTACTAACTATGCAATTCTTTAGAGCTCTCCATCAAGATAAAAATTGCATTAAATGGAAAGCAACCTAACTTTTCAACCAAGGCAGCCTTCTTCCTTAACAGAATAGGCAGTGAGGCCCATAAGGTGAGAAGTCTGAAAATTAGATTTCATCTTCTGCCAGTCTTGGCAAATGCAATGGTCTGTGACAAACAAAAAGCAGCACAGTACATAGCTGCTTATGCTGATTTGATAAACGATTTACATGGGCTGTTACTGACTAGCAAAGGAGCTCACGATTTCAGCGGAAGAATGTGCAGTGCATCGCCAACTTCATGTATTGGTTCATACATGTCAGGAAGGTTTGTCAGACTAAGTTTTTCAAACCTGTTTATTCTGTGCCTGGTTGAATTAGCTAAGCAGGATTTTAAACATATTTTGTCACCATAACACCTTATCTTTTTATCTCTTAGTGGCTAAGAAGAAATTCTATATTGAATGGTTATGTTATTTCACTTGATGTGTAAGTTGCAACCACATCTAAAATAAAACCATATACATTATACGTGTGACCCACGGACATGAACAGCAATGTAGGGTTTGACTGTGGGAGTGGGAGGTGGGCTGGGGGAGCGGGGCTAAGGGGGAAAAATTGGGACAACTGTAATAGCATAAGCAATAAAAATAAAATAAAATAACAGAAAGTGAAATAAAATCATTTTGCCCAATCAACAAAACTATCACAAACTGGAATCAAATACCAAAATACTTTTTCTATCCATTGGGTAATGAAATGAGGCGTATAGAGTATTTAGTTTTTAGCCATGCATTTTAACAGCTTCCATGTATATAAATAATAAAGCTTCAAATCATTCAGTTTGACTTCGGTATACTATAAAGCTATGTACTACATGAACAATCTATTACTTTTAATGTGTTTTTTTTCCCCTTGATTTTAAAAAAATGTTTGTTAAATAGCCCTTGGTACTTACATGCAGAAATACAAAAAAAATTACAATATCGTGTTGATGTAGATACTTTTGTTTAAAACTAAGGATTCTAATTTCTTTAAAGTTTTCTTTAAAACAAAACATTGTCCCAAAATACTAATACTACAGAAGTGAGAAACAAACAGGTATGATGTCTAAGGATGGAGAGTCTGGTATTATATGAATTATCCAGTTAAATCCCTTCTACTGAGATCTGCAAAGTTCTGGTCAACATTTGAAGACTATACTCACTATATTATATGTATGTTTTGCTTTTATGAAGAGTTAAACTACTTGAAATTCAGATATATAAGTAATAGAAAATTCTCTCTTTCTTCAACAATATTGTCTTATTCCAGAAACTTTAGGTTTTTCTCCTAAAAGGATAACTGAGGGCCACAAGGGATGCAACATTTATTATAAAAGTCAGTAATTTAGAGACATTTAATAGCATCCGCAGAAAGAATCTGAGAATGTATTAACCTTAAAGCAATCTTTGTGTATTCATAGCAAGCCATCTGCTCCTATGGAAACCTATTCTGAAAACATCATTAAGCTCACTTTGAACAAGAGTCTCCCTTGCTTTATAATGGAATTCATAGTTTATAAAATAATGTGACGCCAGCAACAAAAGCAGCTGTTTGAGATAATCAATTAAAAGTTACTCAGCAATGTATCACTTTAAAAAAAAGAAAAAGAACAAAAAACTTACCACCTCCATTCTTTTGACATAGGTATGGGAATCGCCACACATTCCCTAAACCTACAGAAAATCCCACTTGGGCCAGGATGTATTGTAGCTTACTGCTCCAAGCGGGTCTTTCTTCTTCGACTTCAGACACTTCAGCATCTGTAGCCTTCTTGTCTTGGCCACCAACAACTAATTCACTCTTCTTAAAAGCATCATCAGCTGAGTCTTCATTGGAAAGAAGGTCTGTGACAGATTCAATAACCTCATCGTCCAATTCTCTTTTTACCACTTTGCTGTTCTTAGGCATTGGAAAGTGTGGGTAATATTATTTTTAAAAATTTCTTAATGGCAAATTTATTAATTCTTTTTAAAAATAATATAGTTGATATGAAGAAGAGATAGAAGAGGATATCAAATAAATCCTTGATTCAAGGTGTAAGGTCTTATGGATCCTGGATCTGCATCCCAATATTTTGCAGGTAATCTGTAAAATTTCAAATTGAAAAATGATAATCTTTAAGGAGGCAAGTACTAAAAATAAAAAGACCTTATTTAATAATCTTATGATGGAACTTCTTACTACAGGGTACAAAACATATGACTGTCAGCCTTTTAGAGCTTCCCATTTCCACAAGTGTAAGAACTGGAGTATATACACGGGTTTCACACATGTTCTTTCAGCTCACTTCTCCCTTCTCACAAAGCTCCACTTTGATCCAACATACTGCAATGCAGAATGCATACTCTGTTCATTAGTAATTAAAATTTTGTGACTCTTTTTCTTAATTCTTTCTTTTTTTCCTTTCTGACTGAAGTACAGCCCTCATTTTTTTACCTATGGAATTATATGCATAATTGCATGTCATCCCTATAAATCTGTCTTATATAGAATCTCTTCTGTTCATGTATTCATCTATTCACTCATTTGATACTAATTGTGATGAGACACAAACGTTAATGAAACATACAATATCTGCTTTGTGTTGCTTACATTTAAGAGGGGAAGGCATATCTCACGTATAATTACACTATATTGCATAATTTAAAGGACCCAGCATCACTACAATAAAATATCAGGAATGTTGGACAAATGTGGCATTACAGTTGGGCAGAAACAGAGTGAGACCGCACCAAACACAAGGAACAGCATCTGCAGGAAGTGATAAAAAACAAAATCACGGTTGCGTGAACATTCGCTCAAACAACTCAAGAAAAACACTGCCATCAGACAGTTTTCCTTTCTCTAGTTTGTTTTCTATTGTATCTCATCTCCTTTTCTCTATTCAGACACAGACTAAGAAAATGTACAAGGTTTGTCTACAAACCAATGAGACCATCAATTTTTAAAATTCACTAAGCATTCTCTTCAAAGCTGGGTCAGGAGGCTTTAGAAATGATATCCCAAGAGTCTGCTAATCATTGCTAGAAAAAAATAAATTTATTTGATGGAACTGCTGTTACATTTACATTAGAAATCAGAGAAGCAGCCCAATCACACTTTAATTTATAATCATAATGAATAAGACAGTGTGGTGGGTGACCCGAAGGAAAAAAAGTTCTCTAACTTGACCATGTAATTATATTTTCCCTTTAGGTTTAGATGTGTAGTTGTTTCCAAAACTAGAATACATACCCTAAAACCAAATAGTCACTTAAAAGACTTGAAGGAAATTCTGAAAGAGAATCATTAACAGTATTTTAAATAACAGACACATCTCTAGAATAAGAACAAAACTTCTCATGGTGACTACCTTAAATTGGCCAACAAAGTTTTGATATGGAATTAGTTTTATGAAATTAGTGATTATATCTCTTTAATTTGCATTATTTCTCCCTACAGCTCAATAAATATTAGTTGACTAAATGAATAAACATAACCATTGAAAACCTGAAATAAGCTAATCTTCTAAATTATTTTTACAGGAAGAAAGCAACCTGACAGGTAAAAAATTATGCTAGACATGAATTATCTAAAGATCTACATTTATTATAAACCATCTAAAGATAAGCGACTGGCATAGTGACTTAACTAGCACATGGATAAGAGCATCGGCTTTAATCTGACGAACTTGGAGTTGTGTCCTTACTCTGTTACTTCTCCGTTGTATAACATCTAGTAGTTATATCACTCTTAGGCTGTTTCTTCAGTAAATATTTGTTTTTCCTTTTGCTTTTTTTCATACATATAGAAAGCTAAGGAATGTATCAAAGTTTAGAGATATTATTACAGTAAAAACGCTGACCATTTCATAAAAGAAAAATTTAAAAGACAGTGTTACTCATGAACCTCCACTAATAATTATCTCAAAAATTGTTGTACTTCTTCTATATGTTTCTAGCCTTGAAGGAAAAAATAAACAAAAAAATCAAAATGAAATATAATACCTTTGGACACTGCCATATATTACTGACATATCTAATGAATAATACTACCAATTTACACAGAATAACTTTTGGCAAAGTCTACACTGAAAAATTCTATTAGACTACCCAAAGTTCATATTTTCTATAAAAAATCCACATCTAATGTAAATAAAATTTAAATGCAACTTTATATTACAAACACCTAAACTACACATAACTACATGTGTGGATTTTATAATGCAATAATACTAAGCAATTTTTATAAAATTAAACATATTAAATAGGGATGTTAAATATTTATTTGCATACATTTAGTGTTCCCTTTGTATTATAAGTTATTTTAAAAGTGATAATATATTGATGACATTACAAGTAAAATAACTTCAGCTCTGTTTTCTTCCTCTATTTCTTACTATCTCCTACCTCCTGCTCTTGTCTGCAGTGATTATAGGAAAATATAGGATAGGTTTACAAGTTAACACTGAAATTTCTACAAAAACATGTCAGGTATAGGGGGTTGGGGAGTATCTCTTTTCTTTACTAGATCACAAACTCTGCCTGTAGAATAACTGTATTTTACCAATCCATCTAGTGTTCTAAAGTATGCTTAAACTTGTCTGTCAAATGAACTGAAGGAAGTATGACAGAGTATCACTGTATAATAACTACAAGAATTTTGCACTATTACATGTTTGCTTATCTTTTTCTTACCCCAAAGTCCTACTGAGTCAGAGACATTTCTTTCTTTTTTTTAATGCTCCAGAGAATGATAGGTTTTTTTTAATCCTCACCGGAGGATATGTTTTTTTTTTTTTTTTATTTTCGAGACCCAAAGGAAGTGAGAGGGAAGGAGGGAGGGAGAAGGAGAAAGAGAGAGGAGCATCAATGCTTGAGAGAAACATCGATTGGTTGCCTCCCATACCTGCCACAATCTAGGTATGTACCCTGACTAGGAATTGAACCCACAAACTTTTGATGACGCACCAACCTGCTGAGCAATCTGGCCAGGACAACATTGCTTTCTTATATAGTTGCTGCATAGAGCCAAAGTAAAGATATGAGTTTCTGAATGAATTTGTAAACATTTACTATGAGACAACATTTTGTAAACCTAATTAAATTCAAATTTCTAAGACCTAATGTTTTTGAAAAATTAAGATTTTTATGAATGCAAAAAGCTTAATACATAAGAGACCATAAGCATACATTAAAAAGAGAAAAAAGTGAGGTTGCCTATTGCCAAAATTGTATTACTATTAATACCTCTGGGACTAGAAGAAATGAACCAGTAATATCCAACAAGAAAGTGAGGTAGAGGTGATATAGTTAGGGATACTCTCAAAGGTCACACAGGTCATATAATCAGTATCAAGTAAATGCCCAGCCTCTGCCAAGTTACCACAATCCATTCCAGTGACAGACCCAACTGCGGGACAAGTTACCATGTACTGCCCGTAGGAGTTGCACTAGCCGTTCTCATCACTATCTGGTAAGGGCCTCCTATCTATCATGGAGCAACAGATATTCAAGAGCGGGGATCAACAAAATATTGCCCATGAGTCAAATACAAGACACTATCTGATTTTGTAAATAAAATTTTACTGGAACAGAGCCTTCCGACACATTACACATTTTCCACGGCTCATTTTGTGAGGCAACACCAATCCCTTTGTATGGACTGCAAAGCCTGAAAACACGTACTGACTCTACTGAAAAATGTGACAGTCACTGTTCCAGAGAACAAATCAGAATGAAAGGTGTGGACTGCCCCAGCTCACTCCACCTATGCTCCATTTTTAGGTCACCAATTTCATTACCATGTAGTATGATGAGACAGAACTCTCCCCATTCAAACATGAGTAATTACTAAGAATAAAAGAATTTTACATAGAACAGGGAGATGAAGGAGTAGTAGCTGTGTGGGGAAGAAACCATAACCATACAAATGTAGAATGTATATCAGGAAAGAGTGCTCCAGAATTTCAAAGATACTACTTACAAAAAAAAAAAATCCTCATTCAACAAATCAAAGATAAAAGATAAAATTGTTGTTGTTGTTGTTATAGGTTCAGTTGTTAATAGCTGTGAGTTTGCTCTCATTTTACTGTTCATATCTTTTATCTTCTTTTTCTTAGATAGGTCCCTTTAACATTTCATATAATAAGGGCTGGGTGATGATGAACTCCTTTAACTTGACCTTATCTGGGAAAAACATTATCTGCCCTTCCATTCTAAATGACAGCTTTGCTGAATAGAGTAATCTTGGATGTAGGTCCTTGCCTTTCATGACTTGGAATACTTCTCTCCAACCCCTTCTTACCTGCAAGGTTTCTTTTGAGATATCAGCTGACAGTCTTATGGGAATTCTTTTGTAGGTAACTGTCTCCTTTTCTCTTGCTGCTTTTAAGATTCCCTCCTTCTCTTCAGTCTCAGCTAATGTAATTATGATGTGCCTTGGTGTGTTCCTCCTTGGGTCCAACTTCTTTGGGACTCTCTGAGCTTCCTGGACTCCCTAAAAGTCTACTTCCTCTGCCAGATTGGGGAAGATCTCCATTATTTTTTTCAAACAAGTTTTCAATTTCTTGGTCTTCCTCTTCTCCTTCTGACACCCCTATGATTCGGACGTTGGAACGTTTAGAGATGTCCTGGAGGGTCCTAAGCCTCTCTTCATGTTTTTTTGAATTCTTGTCTCTTCATTCTGTTCTCATTGAATGTTTTTTTTCTTTCTGCTCCAAACCCTTGATTTGAGTCCCAGTTTTCTTCCCTTCCCTGTTGGTTCCCTGTAGATTTTTCTTTATTTCACATAATGCAACCTTCATTGCCTCCTGGGTCTTTTTTATGCTGTTGAAGTATCCAGTGAGTTACTGGATCATCCTGATAACCAGTGTTTTGAACTGTGCATCAGATAGGTTGGCTATCTCTTCATCGTTTAGTTGTATTTTTTCTGGAGCTTTGATCTGTTCTTTCATTTGGGCCATTTTTCTTTTTTAAATTGGCACACCTGATACACAGTAAGGGACGAAGCCTTAGGTGTTCACCAGGGTGGGACAACCCACGTTGCTGCGTCGTGACGCTGGACATGGGGGAGGGATCCGAGAGGGTACAGTTCCACTTGCTCCACCTATTTACAGTCACTTCCCCCACTACCCACAGGCAAATTGGGCCCTTCTGATGCTGATTCCCAGTGGATGGGTTTGTGTATGTTCTAGGACCCTGTGGGTCTCTCCAACTAACTCTCCTGTGAGGCTGGGAGTTTCTCCTGCTGCCGCCTCAACACCTACAGGAGTTTTCAGTCAGAGGCTTTGAGGCTTTTTTCCCAACCCTGGGTTGTCTCGCTCCCAGTTGTTCCTCCCGGTTTACCTGCACCCAAATGTGTGACCACCTGGTCCTCCAGCTGCAACCTTGCCACGAGTCCTCTCCATCTGGCTGCCTGTCTCCGCCCTTCCTACCGGTCTGGATGAATGTTTCTTCTTTAATTCTTTGGTTGTCGGACTTCCACACAATTCGATTTTCTGGCAGCTCTGGTTGTTTTTTGTTTTTAAATTTGTTGTTGTCCTTTTGGTTGTGGGAGGAGGCACAGAGTGTCTACCTACACCTCCATCTTGGCTGGCAGCTTCCTTTTAAATTTTAATGGGACCTTGTAGGAATTAATAGTTTTTATTCTGAAGAGACACGTAATGGTGCCAAACATTTATATCTAGGTTCTAGAAACTGACTGAGTTCAAACCCTAGCTCTTTAACTTAATGGTTTTTATGACTTTGATTAAGTTATTTAACTGTGCTTGAATTTCTTCATTTATAAAATTAAAAAAAGTAATATGTTTATCAAATAATAAAGCATTTTGATAAATGCTAGCACATCCGAAGGACTCAAAATGTTTTCTTTTATTACTATGATTAGCACACCTCTTATGATTGCTTTATGTTACAACCGGTTTGTTGCATATTATTATATTAAGGATAATGTAAGTCCACAGTCAATGCTACACGGTTTAGTTGTTTTAACACCACTCTTTTGATAGAGTACAGTTTTCTGTTACTGCATAACAAATTACCTTAAAACTTAGTAGCATCACATACAAAAAAAAATATTTGGCCCTGGCTGATGTAGCTCAGTGGATTGAGCGCGGGCTGGGAACCAGAGGGTCCCGGTTCGATTCCCCGTCAGGGCACATGCCTGGGTTGCAGGCCGGGTCCCCAGTGAGGGCCATGTGAGAGGCAACCATACATTGCTGTTTCTCTCTCTCTCTCTGTCTCCCTCCCTTCCCCTCTCTCTAAAAATAAGTAATAAAAAATAAATAAATAACATCTTTAAAAAAAATATTTGTTCATAATTCTGTAGGTTAACAAGTTGACCTAGATTTAGAGAATCATTTGTTTTGCTGGTCTTGACGTGGGTCACTTCTGCACTTTAGTTATTTGTCAGCTTAAGTGAGGGAGGATGGTCTAAGATACGCTCACTCACATTCTGGCCAGAGGTAGGCTTTCAGTCAGAGAGCACCACATGGATTCTCTCCAAAGTGCTAGCTCCAACTTGTTCACATCGTATCTTAGATTTCCAACTGGAGCCAAAAGAAGGAAGCCCAACATGCTAGTACAGCCTGTGTGTCACATTTCCTAATGTCTCACTGGCCAAAGCAACTCACACCACTATGGCCATGCTGATTCAAGAGTGAATAAACTCCACTTCTTGATGGAAGAAGCCACAAAGTCAAATTGCAGAGTATAAGGAAGAGAAAATCATTGCCCACATCTTCTACATCCATTAGACTTCTGCTCCCTGGAGTAGGAATCTCAAGGAAAGAAAAGATAAAATCTGGCATCTCATTCAATTCCAAAGTCATTATGCCTAGGCTGTAACTATTGCAATCATAGATCCTGGCTCATAGTTTTCAGAATTGTTTTGATTCTAGCCCTTTTCCATCTCATTGCCAAGCACCCTGCTGTTTCTTTGAGCCACTGTGAACTTGCATTTATATATATGGCAATATACATTTTGTCTCTTAGCCAGTATCAGCTCGTACAGCTTGCTAATAAAGAGTTCTATGCCCTGGCTGGTGTGGCTCAGTGGATTGAGGGCAGGCCTGCGAGCCAAAGGGCCGCCTGTTTGATTCCTAGTCAGGGCACACGCCTGGGTTGCAGGCCAGGTCCCAGTGGGATGCACAAAAGGCAGCCACACGTTGATTGATGTTTCTCTCCTTCTCTAACTCCTTCCCTTCCTCGCTCTAAAAATAAATAAATAAAATCTTTAAAGAAAAGAGGTCTAAATAATACACCTATTAGAAATGTAAAACAATTGGTGTTTTTCCATCCATTTATTGCACAGAAGGACTTACGCGGAATATGTTGAAAAGTAAAATTATTTAAATTTGGGTTTAGATTTACATTTTTTCATTCTCTCATTTTTATATTGTTTTATGGTCATATATACTTTTTCAGTAAAAATCTATTCTAAAGCACTTAAAACTAAATTCAAAACTTTTTAAAATCAACATAATAAATCTCTAACTCAGTGGTTCTCAACTCTAACCATTTTTAGTGTTTTCTTTAAGACTGTTTCTTTGCCTTCTTACATAAAATTTGAAATCAGCTTTTAAATGTGCACCCCCGCCAAGAAGAAAAACCAGTGTGCTGCAATTCTGAATGAGATTACATTGATTCTTCAGACCCATTTAGGAGTACATCTTTAAAAATTGAGTTTTTTCAATCTATGAACTTGGTATATAGTATTTTTATTAACTTATAGCTTCTTTAATTTCTCTCTAGAAAAAGACTGATTTTTTCCTACACACTTTCTATCCTGCTACAATGTTATAAATTAAGTTGTTGATTTTTTAAAGATTTTTTATCTATTTTTAGAGAGAGGGGAAGGGAGGGAGAGAGGGAGAGAAACAGCAAAGCATGGTTGTCTCTCACATGGCCCTCATGGGGACCTGGCCCACAACCCAGGCATGTGCCCTGACTGGGAATCGAACCGGGACCCTCTGGTTCCCAGCCTGCGCTCAATCCACTGAGCTACACCAGCCAGGGTAAGTTGTTGCTTTTTTAAAGATCCCTTAGGATTTTTATATACACAATATATGATCAATAATAAATAGAGCTTAGCTGTTTCTAATTGTTTACCTTTTTGTTTCTTTTTTTTTTAAAATTACTTTATTGTTGTTCAATTATAGTTGTCTGCATCCTCTCCCCTCCTATCCCCTACCTTTTTGTTTCTTGACTTATTGTACTACCTGGGACATCCACCAGAAATGTAATGGAATTGTTAAGAGCAGACATCATCTATACCCCAATGTTAGTGAGAAAGGGACTCAAAATTTTAATGTTAAGAACAATGTCAGGTATGAATTTTTTCACAGGTACCTTTTATCAGTTTAGAGAAGTTTCTTTATCCTCCTAGTTCAGTGAGCTTTTTTTGTTTGCTTGTTTGAATCATAAATAACTGTTGAATTTTGACTCATAGTTTTCTGCCTTTAGTAAAATAATCATATAATTTCTTAATCTGTTCCTATCAAATTAGTATTGCATTGATTGCTTTGGTATCTTAAACCAATCTTTCATTATGGGATAAACCCCACTTGGTCAAGATAACCTTTTTAAAAACACTAGAATCAATTTGGTAATGATTTTTTTCAACTACATACACAAGAACATGGAGTGTAAATTTTTTTTTCTGTATTTTGCTTCTCAGCTTTTGGTACACTCATAAAATGAGTTTTTTAAGTGGTCTCTCCTTTATTTTCTGAGCAAACATATGTAGTGTTAGTTGTATTTCTTCCATGAATGTTTTGTAGCACTCATCTATCAAGCCATCTAGGAATGGAGTTTTCTTTTAGGGAATATTTTAAGTTAAAATTTCAATTTATTTTGTTAACATACAGCAACTTAGATTTTCATTTTCTTGTTGGGTTAGAGTAAATTGTGTTCATAAAGTGATTCACAGTATTTCATTTTTTTTAGTATCTGTAGGATTTATAGTCATATTACATGTTTTATTCCTGTTACTAGTGATAGGTGTTTTCTCTGCTTTTGTCTTGATTAGTCTTAAAAGTATTTTCACTATAGAATTAACAAGATAACGTGCAATTCTTACTTCAATTTTCAAGACCTTTTAGCTCCTAATCTATTGTACAGACACTTACCCTGGGCTCCAGCAGAGGAAGGGCAGAGCAGGCTAGAGACACTTGAGGAGACTCTGGGGTTGGAGGATCTGGTGAGAGAACTGAAGGACAACCCACCAGAATCCCTATGTTGAGTCACTCCCCATACTGCAGAATCCATCTTTCTCAGGCAAAGCACTCCTCTCCAGCTGGCATCAACCTGAGGGAAAGCAATATTCCCACCCTCAGGAATTACTCTGCCCCACACTGTGGTGCTCAAGCTGGGCTGCTGATTACACCTTGAGGCTACATTATTGATCCGTTTAACAACTAAGGTGGAAAATACAAAGAAGCAGCCAAAATGGGAAGACAAAGAAACAGACCCCTAAGGAAAAAACAAGAGAATTTTCTAGAGAAGAACTAGATGAAATGGAGACAAGCAACTCATCAGATAAGAGTTTAGAGTAATGGTTATAAGGGCACTCAACAGCATGAAAAAAGACATAGAAACCGTAAAAAAGGACCAATCAGAAATAAAGACTATAATATCTGAAATAAATAATACAACAGAAGAAATAAACAATAGGTTAGATGAAGCAGAGGATCAAATCAGTGATTTGGAAGACAAGGTAGAAAAATATACCTAAGCAGAGCAGCAGAAAGGAAAAAAAAAATTTAAATGAGGAGAGCTTAAGAAACATTTTCAACCACATGAAGAGTAAAAACATCCACATCATGGGAATGCCAAAGGGAAAAAACAGTGAGCAACGGATTAAGAACCTATATGAAGAAATAATGAACAAAAACATTCCTAACCTGGTGAAGGAAAAAGACACACAAATCCAGGAAGCTCAGAGAGTCCCAAACAAGTTGGATCCAAAAAGGCCTATACAGAGACACATCATAATTAAAATGACAAGACTTAAAGAGAGACTCCTAAAAGCTACAAGAGAAAAGCAGGTCATTATATACAAGGGGGTACAAATTAGACTACCATCTGATTTCTCAACAGAAACATTTCAGGCCAGAAGGGATAGATATGAAATAGTCAAGGTGATGAAAAGCAAGGACCTACAACCAAGACTACTTTACCCAGCAAGACTATCATTTAAAATCAAAAGAGAACTAAGCAGCTTCCCAGATGAGAAAAAGCTAAAGGAGTTTGTTAATGCGAAACCAATACTGCAACAAATATTAAAGGATTTGCTTTTAGAAGAAAAAGAAAAAGAAAAAGCAGAGAAAACAGTATGACAATAAAATGGCATTAAATATATATATATGTATATATATATATATGTGTGTGTGTGTGTGTGTGTGTGTATATATATATATATATATATATATATCAATAATCACCTTAAATGTAAATGATCCAACTAAGACATAGGGTAGCTAAATGGATAAGAAAACAAGACCCATATATATGCTGCCTCCAAGAGACCCATCTCAGATCAAAAGATATACACAGACTAAAAGTAAAGGAATGGAAAAAGATATTTCATGCAAATTGGATAGAAAAAAAAAAGGCTGTGGTAGCAATACTTATATCCAATAAAATAGACTTTAAAACCAGGGCCATAGTATCCAGCAAGAGGATATAACCCTAGTAAACATTTATGCACCAACATAGGAGCACCTAAATATGTGAAGCAAATCTTGATGGACATAAAGGGAGAGATCGACTGAAATACAGTCATAGTCAGGAATTTTAACACCTTATTGACGTCAATGGATAGATCTTCAGACAGAAAACCAACAAGAAGACAGCAGCCCTACACAACAAACTAAATCTAATGGGTTCAATTGATATCTTCAGAGCATTTCATCCCAAAGCAGCAGAATATACGTACTTTTCAAGTGAACATGGAACGTTCTCTAGGACAGACCATATGTTAGGACACAAAACAAGTCTCAGTAAATTTTGGGAGACTGAAATCATATCAAGCATCTTCTCTGACCACAATGCTGTATAGCTAGAAATCAATTACAACAGGAACACTGAAAAATTTGCAAAGACACGGAAGCTAACTAACATGTCATTAAACAAGGAATGGGTCAACAACATCAAGGAAGAAATCAAAAGATACCTTGAAACAATCAGAAATGAGGACACAGCAATCCAAAATCTGTGGGACGCTGGGGAAGCAATCCTAAGAGGGAAATACAGCATTATAGGTCTAGCTGAAAATATAAGAAAAAGCTCAAGTAAACAATGTAACTTCACATTTAAAGGAATTTGAAAAGGAACAAGAAACAAAGCTCAAAGTGCGTAGAAGAAAGAAATAATAAAGATCAGTGCAGAAATAAATAAGTCTAAAAATACAATACCAAAAGAACAATGAATCCAAAAGATGGTCATTTGAAAAGACATAGGGGTACTAGGCAGAGAAGAAAAAGAGCAAGAAATTGGAAATCTATTTGAAAAAATGAAAGAAAACTTCTCTAATTTGAAGGAAATAGACATACAAATCCAAGAAGCACAGTGAATCCCAAACAAGATGAATGCAAAGAGGGCCCACTCCAAGACATATCATAATTAAAATACCAAAAGTTAAAGATAAAGAGATAATCTTAAAAGTAGCAAGAGAAAAGAAGTTAGTTACCTAAGACTAACTTCCCATAATTCCCATAAGACTGTCAGCTATCTCAAAAGAAACTTTCCAGGCTCAAATGGTTTGGCAAGAAATATTCAGTCATGAAAAGCAGGACCTACAGCCAAGTTGCTCTACCCAGCAAAGCTATCATTTAGAATTGAGGGCAGATAAGGAACTTCCCAGAAAAGAGAAAACTGAAGGACTTACTTAAGAAAAAGAAGATCAAAACTATGAATAAGATGGCAAGAAATACATATCTATCAACAATTGAATCTAAAAAAAGATGGGGGGGTATGGAGGAATGGGCAAAGAGGTGAGGGGATTAAGAAGTACAAATTGGTAGTTACAGAATAGCCATGGGATGTAAAGCACACTATAGGAAATGGAGTAGCCAAAGAACCCATATGCATGACCCATGGGCATGAACAATGGGTGGGGATTGACTGAGGGTGTAGGGGGTGCTGGGTGGAAGGGGCAAAGGGGGAAAAATTGGGATAACTGTAATAGAATAATCAATAAACTATAATTAAAAAATTAAAAGTTAAATCTACAAAATGGATGATAGACTGAAATATAAAATATCAAACTATACAACTTTTAAAAAGAAATCGAGGAAAACTTTTGAGAGTTCGAGATAAGAAAATAGTTCTTAGACATGACACTAAACGCAGAATTCATTAAAGCAAAAATCGGTAAAGAGGACTTTGAAATTAAAAACGTTTTCCTCTGTGAAAGAACCTATTAAAAGGCTGAAAAAAATAAGCTAAAGACTGAGAAAATGTATTTGCAGACTACACATTGGAGAAAAAGTATTTAGGATCTATAACACACAAAACTCAGCAATTAAAAATAATTTAGAAAATGAACGAAGGACATAAGGGGTCATTTCACTGAGTATGTCTACATGGCAAATGAGTACATGAAATGAGGCTTGACATAATTAGCCATCAGGGAAATGCTAATTAGAACTACAGCGAGATGTCACATACCTATTGGAATGACGAAAATATAGTAACAACCAAATTGGAGCACAAAGGCAGAGAAACTGGATCATTCATACATAAGTGATGAGAATATAAAATGGCACAGCTCTCAAGAACATGCCATTACTGTATAACCCAGCAATTGCACTCCTGGGCATTTATCCTGGAGATGTGAAAGCTTGTATTCCATAAAACCTATAAGTGAGTGTCCAAAGCAGCTTTATTAATACTAACCCTAAACTGGAAACAACCCAGATGTCATTCACTGGGTGAAAGCTTAAGCAAATTCTGGTAAATCCGTACAATGGAGAACTACTCAGAAATAAAAACAAATAAACTGCTGATACATATAATTTGGATGAATCTACAGATAATTATGTTGAGTGCCAATTCTAAAAGTCTGCATTTTCTATGGCTCCATTTATGTAACATTCTTGAAGTGACAAAATATTAAAGATGAAGAATAGATTATTGATTAGAAGGAGTTGAGGGGTTGGGGCAACAGAGTAATCCTTATAGTGATGGAACAGCTCAGTAACTTGGTCCTATCAATGTCAATATTCTGATAGATGTTACATTTGCAGAAAAATGACTAAAGGGCACGCAAGATCCCATCTGCTGCTGTAACGTCATTTTATTACCAAGAATGCCGAAAGGAAACTTTCCTGTAAATTCCGAAACTACAATCATGGAGCCAAAATGCCCACCTTTCTACTGTAATCATCTCATTTGGTAGCATCTAATGCCTGAATACTGTTCTCCCGTGGGTTTTTACTATTTTCACTTGAGAATATTCTGAATCTGTATTTTGACTTGAGTAATACAGTAACATGGTATTAAAGGGCACAGAGTGAAAAACATCTTCTCACCTCTTTCCCCCAGTATAGCCTCACATACCTCCCTATAAGTAAACAAAGTTCTCCACACGTATGTGTATATTCAAGTTAAAATGTCTATTCAAGCTAATGTGTTTTTTCCTCATCTACCCAACCTTATTTCTTTTTATACAACTGTTATTATATTCATAATTCTGCATCTTGATTTTTCACTTCGAAAGTCTTCCAAAACTTTTGCTCTCAATAGCTTGTTTTTTATTTTTATTTTTAAATGAGTATATATGACAGTTCATGATATATCACATATTTATGTCATTTCTTATCATTTATTTCAATGTTCAAGCAACTAACTTTGTATACCTGGCATGTGCATATCTGTAGAATAAATTTCTAGAAAAGGAACTGCTTGGTCAAAGGTATACACCTTTATAATTTTGGTAAATACTGCCCTTTATAAAAGTTATCTCAATTTGTACTACCACAAGCAATGAATGAGAGTGCCTGTTTCCCATTGCCCTCTCCAATACAATGAGTAAACTTTTTTATCTTTGCCAATCTGAAACGGGGAAAAACTCCTAGGCTAAGCATTCTACTCAAAAATAATAATCAATTAATTTTATGTGAAAGGATACCTATGTATTAATCACAAAGAAATAAAGTGACCTTTAAGACTGAAAACAGCTCTATCATATATCAAGTGATATGTGCATTTATTTAAAACCTTCCTGCATTCCAGTATATAGAGTTTATTTTTCACCATGAAATATGAGATAATCATTACTGGTCACAGTTAATATTTAAGATAAATGTTTTTTATTAACATTATTTACTAAATATGTCAAAAAGAATAGACAGGACTTGCTTTATGTTATAAGGAAAACTGGAAATAAATCTAGATTCCTGCCATGTAACCTTAAATGTTTTCATGCATCGGACTATGACCATGATTTCTGTTAATAAAGCCATCTGCTCAGACACTATTTTAAAATCTACTCTGAATAGGAATATATTATTATATCCAATCATGTGTATGTATGCAGTAATAGGAGTTAAATCTTCTATAAAAGGAGCTGAGAATTAAAAGTTTTCAGAGCTTTTGATAATCAGCAAGGTATCTTTCAGGTCTATCATTCTAAGTCAATGATTTTTTAATTACTTGGAGGACAACCCCAGAGTTCAAGAGAATGCAGATTTCTTAACTATTCATACACAAGTTTTATTTTATGACAGAACAAATATATTTCCTAACATGCCCACAGTAAAATTTGAACTGTGATTATTGGGTAAATCAATTATAAATGTATGTTTTATAATTATTATTTAGGTTTTAGTAATTATTCCAACTTATTTTAAATGTTCAATAATTGAAAAGGCATCTCATCTGATTATTGGTATTTAGAATAGCTTCTAATCATTTTAAAAATTCTCTACTATTTCCTGTGGTTTGAATGTTGTGTCCCCCTGCCCAAATTCATATGTTGAAATTCTAAACCCATGCGGAGGGAAGTTGGGGCCTTTGAGAAGTAATAAAAGAAACTCCAGGAAGGTAACTAGACCTTTCCACCACGCAAGAACACAGTGAGAAGGCACCATCTATGAATCGTGAAGGCGGTTCTCATCAGACACCAAGAACGTGCCGGTGCCTTGATCTTGGACTTCTCAGCCTACAGAACTATGAGAAACAAATTTGTATTGTTTTTAAAACATCCAGCTCATGGTATTTTGTTATGGCAGCCTGAACAGACAAAGGGAGAATTTCTAACTTACTTTAGCAATTGGATGATAGAGCACTCCTTTACTAGAAACAGGTATAAAAGCTTTTGTTAATGCCATATCTTAAGTTACACATACTGGAAGTAATTCCTGAATTAACTATATAATAACAATCAGAAAAAAAAGTGTCAACAGTAAAAGATTGTCTTCCTTTCAAAACAGTCTTACTGTCTGCCTTTTTCAGGGAAAAAAAAGCATACACTGAATGCTTCATTTGGAGAAAAATCATCAATGAATCCTATTTAAAATTTGGTGGGATAATATATTGAATATTCCAACAAATACACACGTATCATTAATCATGTGACAGCAAATGGCACTCACTCTCAGAAAAATTAAAAAGACAACTCTGATGGTCAAATACTCTAAACTTAAAGAGAGAAATGCACGTACTCTTCAAGAAAATTCAATCATCATCAATTACAAGTCAAGCCCGGTACTAAGCGCAGAAGACAAACATTCTGTATCAGCATCGTTCTTGCAGAAATGGGGCTGGGTGGGACAAGGAGCTGGGTGGAGCTGCTTCGTCAGAAATTATATTTCTCACAGCACATACTGTGTGCCCGGGATCCCGGGAAAGCAACCGGTCACTGGCAGCTACAAAACGGCTTTAAAAACTGGGTGATGAGGAACCCAAATGGAGTACATACAGCAAACCCTTCAGTCCTCTCGGTATCTGCGTAGTGAACCAAGCAGAAGGTGCAGACTAACACCGAGTCTACCTTTAAGACCTGGAAGAAAAAACGGCCGGACACGGAGAAACAGTTGCAGTGTTATTTGCATAAGCACCCAAACAGTGCTGACGTCACCACGCACGAGTGCGGACCCCACCTAGTCTTACTCCAGCTTTTCCTAGGGAGGGAAGGGGAAAGAGGGGAGGAGAGGTAGACGTCGGAGAGCGCGAGCCTGGGGCTTCGGCCTCCGCCAACGCGCGCAAACGCAGTTTCTCTGCTTAAAGGCAAAGAATTCCAGCGACGGCGGGCTCAGTGACCGAGTGGGTGACACCAGTCTCCGGAGCTTTAATTCATTCATATTTATAAGGCTGGTGTGCCGTCCCGTAAGGACAGAAAGGCTCTCCAATACTCAAAACCGTCCTCTGCCCAGGCCACGGACAGACCAGCCATGTGGATGAAACTAAGAAATGGTCTGGGTTTCCCGTTACTCACATCGTCTCCTTAAAATCCCTGCAACACCACCCTCGCCGCCACTCTCCCAAATTCCTCGACGTGCAGGGACACAGAGAGGGGCCACCACAGAAACACGTGGCGCAGGACGCCTCCGGCCAAAGGGAACTGGGGTCACGTGAAAACACACCGCCTGCGGTGGTCGCCCCGAGCACTTGCAAAAGCAACCAGAAGCGAATGAGGGACGAGAACGCTCCTCTCCCCGCCCCACCTCCCACCCGCAGAAGGATGGGCTTCCAACTTGGCCGGAACCCCAGACGCGCCGAGCCGAGCCGACCCTCCCAACTTTTCTCTCGGACTTGCCCCCGTCGGACCCCACCCTGCAGCCTCCCCAGGCTAGACTTGGAAACAACCAGTCATCTGCGGATGCTGCGGCAGTTACCACGGCGAGAAGGGAAGAAGGGTGGCGGCAGGTTTCGACCCCTGTGCTTCCCCCTACGCGCCGCTCCTGGCCGCCTCCCAGCCCCCTGCGGTGCGCGGGTGCGGGACGCACGGACTGGAGGGTTACCGCGAAGCCCAGCTTTCCCGAGCCTCCCTCCCGGCCCCCACCTTCCCGGGATCTAGACTCCGACTCCGCTCTCGTCCCCCGCGTCTCCCGCGCCCCAAGGTAGCTGGAGGTGAGCCCCACGCCACTCCACCCAAACCGTGCCCGCGGCGGCGGGAGCGAGTCGTTACCGTTAGCGTGCTGACCGGCTCCTCTGGCCGATCCCCGTCTGACGGGAGTAGCGGCGGCCCGCGGGTCCGGTCCAGGTGGCTCTGATGGAGGCCTGGAAGGAGCGGTCTGGGGAGAAGTAGCTGCCAGCCAGGGGCGGCTCCCGGGGTTGGGTGGCAGAGTCGCTGCCCTACGGGCTGCAGCGGAGGGACAAGCCAGCGCCTGTGTTTCGGCCGGGGACGGAGCACGAGTGCAGCGCGGGTGTGTGTGAGTGTGAGTGTGAGTGAGGGTGTGACGGAGGCGCCCACGTGCCCGGCCCGCCTGTGCTGCGGCCGCCCGCAGGCTGCGGGGCGGGGAGGCTGCGGGCGGCGGGGGGAGGGATCCAGGTCTCCGGGCTGGGCGCCGCACCTCCCAGCCCCGCGGCCCCTTGACGCATTGGCCGCTGCTGCGGCCCCGCCGCTCTCTCCAGCGCTCAGGCTGGGCAGCCGGGACTGGAGGGACCGAGAAGCCCGCCCCTAGCCAAGCAAAACAAATCCGCTTGCCCTTCCGTCCTACCCAGCCCACCCCAAACGCTGGGCACCAGCTGCCCGACCCCGCCTTTTGTCTCTCCGAGGATAACAATAGAAAAGGTCCTACTGTTCCTTCTCTGAATACTCTCTGAGAGTCGGTAATGGGTTTAGAAGTGTGTAACTCAAGGAACCCTTTTCCTAGCTTTCTCTCCAAGCCAGCCATTTACCGGTACATCTATTGCAAAAGAAAAGCGCTCTGGGCATTTGTTGTTCCTCCTGCAAATCGTGGCCCAATACCGCCCAGTGATTCTTACAGGTTAGGCAAGGCTACTTCTGGAGCGGGTCCTCACCTTATGTTGGCCCATTAGCTTCCAGCTCTTCTCCAAGGGTCCTCACTTCAAGGTCTTAAGTCTGACTTACCTCTTGTAGCAATCGAGACAGAATCATAATTAAGCCACGTGGAGAATTCCTAAAATACACATGACTGAGCACAAAGCTTAGCCTCCTTTTGAAAATGGCTGAATCTTCCCCCTAAATATGGCATCTGCTCCAGTGAATAAATTTCATATCCTTGAAACTCAAAATTTGAAAGAAATGCAAAATGAACCTAAAACATATTATAGCAGAAAGGTTCAGTGACTTGATAAAGTATATATTTTCACTTCCAGATGATTAATATTACCATTTAAAAAATACCTCTGCACTTTTAGACCTTCCAACAATCTCACAGACTTTAATGGTTTGTATCCAATTAAGATTGAATTAAATAATAAGGTCATTGCAGACAGGTTTTTTATGCAGTGAAAAAATCTCCTGGAAAGAAATCACAAGACCTAAATTTCAGATCAGAGCACTGTTACTAATCCTTAGCTTTCAAGGCAGCCAAGAGAGTTTTTTCTCAGTCTCTTCCAATCCGACTTTTAAAATAAGATTTTTTAAAAATTAAATTAGCTTTGATCCCCTGGATGCCCTTGCCTTGCCATGGGTAAAAATACTCTGATAGATGCCCCACAGGAAAATAATAAGTTACAATAAACTCTTACAGAACATAATGCATAATTTACATTTTATTCACACATATTGGTGATAGGCAAATATTTATGCTGATATATATCATATATAGAGAAATTTAGATATAAAGCAAATAATACCAATAGCAACTTAATACCAATGCCAAGAAGAAATTAAGAAAATAAGTAGAGGTATGTTCTCCATAATCAGGATTAAGATTTTCTGTGGAAAACAGTTTTTTGCATGCTTGCAGGAATGCTTTACAGTGGTACTGAGAAGGCCCACTTGCCTGCAAGTACTCCCCCCTCACTCTTTTGCACTGATGCTTAATACCTATCTGAAATGCCTGTAAGAAGCCACATGTCACAAAGTATTTACAGAGTGGTGCCCTTAAAAATGACCAATACTAATTTATGTTTGGATGCCGATGAGGAGAAATAAGAGAAAGCAGCTACTGAGTTTCCCACTAAGTACTTGGGATTTTAAAATGGTTTATTTAATCTTCTCAATTAATTAATGAGGTGTTTTTTCTAATTTAGAGATTATACAGGGGTAATAGGAAAAAAAATGCAAAAAGTCACACAGGTATTTCCATGACAGAATGGAGATTTGAACCCAGATGTGGCAGGCTGCAGAGTTCATGTTTTTTCATGCTGTCTTGTGAATTTGTACAGCTGTAACAGGACGAAAATTGAGAATTAACGCAAGAGCTAGTTGCCTTTGAAAATAAGGAGTGTGGGTGGAAAGATCCCAAAAGGAGAGTCTGACAACCCCAGTACAGAGAATAAAAAAAAAATCCATTATTAATTTTTAATGATAAAGACCCTTCAAAAATTTAATGTTCACTTACTGTCTTTTAGCTAATGATTATTGAGTGTTTTCTCTGTCACACAGTGGAAAAATGAGCACATGGTTTTGGTGTGGGAGGAGGAGGCAGCACCCTGCAGGAGAAGAGCAGAACTGAAGATTTCAACCTGCAAGGAAAAGAAGATTGGTCTTTTTGGCCACAGTGTATTTTTTCTCTTATTCACAGATATTGATTCCATGTTAAGTATGTTCCTTTGCAATGTGTAGAATAATTTATATGCCTTATTTTTTTTAATCCTTACACCAACCCTGTGATGTAAGTACTGTTATTAGCCACACATTGTAAAAGAAAACACTGAGATTTTGGTTGTGTGAGTTCACACAGTCAGAGGCATCTGTTAGACACTGTAAGAAAAAGAACCTGCCCCTATCTAAACTACTTTCTGACTTTGAGACCTACTTTTAAGCACCAAATCCCTCAAAATGACAATATTATACAAAACTCCTGAAACTGTAACACTAGGCTTCAGAAAAATATTCAAAGAGTTACAAAAAGATTTTAAAACCTAAATACTATAGAAAAATATTGAAATCAACTCCCATCATGAGATTATATTAATTCACTTTTCTATATTGTTATATATGCAGTATATTATGAAAATTCTTTTTTATTCTAACAAATTTTTGTTATAAAATCCACCATATCAAATGTTATTTGATATAGTTTCAAAATTTTTAGGAAACCAAAGTCTGCACATTCCCAAAACATCCAGTGAATATTCTGTTCAGCCTACATATTTATGGCTGATGAAGAGCAGAGAGGTAGAAGCAAAGCAAGTAATTAGATTATCTGACCTCTTTATAGGTAGAGGATGGGTTAGCTAAATTAACAAATGTCAAATAAATCAAGTCATTCAGAATGGTATACAAACTCCCAACAGTATTGTTTCAACAATATCGAAAATCATTTGAGGAAAACATGAAGCACAAAAGGTTCTTTGTCCTCTGACATTTATAAAAGTAAATGCTTACCGTTTTCTTCCCACACATTTAGTAACTCTTTGCTCATCTTCTGTATATTCTCCTCTTACTAACTATTGATGGCTTTAGGGCTCTGTCCCTGGTCCTTGTGTCTTTTTTCTCTCCACACTCTCCTTGAGCGATATCATTTGCTTACATATTCTTTCATATTTGATTCAAATATTGGTGATACTAAAATATTTAATTTTATTAACCCAAAACTGTAATTCGTTATATAATTTTATTAACCAAAAACTTTAATTTCTGAAGGAAATTAATTTTGGAGAAGACCAGGGACCCAGAAGGGAGTGGCAGGAAGAAAGTACTTGTAGGATTCAGGGCACAGTATCTTTATAATAGTATATAAAAATATTTCAATATTTCTTCAACTGGTACAGCAGAACAGTTTGTGATAACTGAAAACTATTCTTCATACTGAAGTGGGGTTTTTGGCATACTTATAATACTAAAAAACTCATTTTCATTTGATTTTACTGTATTTTTAAATCATGAATTATTTTATTCAAATGTTTATTGGACACTTACAAGAAATAGGCACACTTCTAGGTGCATGAGATGCAACAGTAACCAAAACAGACAAAGATTCCGTCTCTTATAAAATGTATAATCTAGTGGGGTGCAATGAGAGAGAGCAAACAATCATAATAAACATAATAATAATTAAATCGTATGTGTTAGAAAGTGACAAATGCTATAGAATAATACAAGCTAAGGTAGGGTGGGATGATCAGGGAGAGGAAGGTGGACTACAATTTTAAATAGAGTGGTCCAGATAAATCTTACTGAGATTTTATTGGAGCACTGTCTTGAAGAACTTGCAAGAGCTATCCTTGTGGATGTTGGGAGGTGGGTATGTTCCCGTACAAGATCTCATCAGCGAAAATACCCCAAGAGAAGTTCACCTGGCATGGTTGAGGAAGAGAGAGAAGACCACATACAGCAAAGATGAGCTTATGGCTTTTAAACTTTAATTTGTTTTAGAAAATCTGTTTCACAGATTTTTCTGTTCAACCATATTTGCATTCCTGAAATAAATCCTACTTGACTGTGATATACTACAGTCCTTTATGTAAGTTGATGCATACAACTTTTTCATATTTTGAGTTTTTTAAAATCTATATACATAAATAAAATTGATCTGTGATTTTTTTTTCCTTACAAAGTTTGTTTTTCAAAGTTATTCTAGCATTTTAAATCAAGATCCATGGTTTACATTCCTAATCTAGTCTCTCAAATACTCTTTCATTAGATAAAAATTATTTGTTACTTGCTTGAGAAAATAAGGAAGGAAGGAAGTAGGTGGTAAATAGAGATATTTTATTGTTATTTTAATTTTTCTATTTAATGATTCATAATTGAGTAAATTTTGGTAATTCTTTTTTAATTGTTCATCTAATTTTTAGTGTGTTGCAATAAATTCGTTAGTACTATTTTTTCAAATTTTAAATTCTAGATTACACTTACAGATATATGTACTTATCCATCACGCTGTTTATTTCAACCTTTACTCTGTTTTTTAATCAGTTTTGCTAAACATTTGCCTAATGGTTTTTTCAAAGAATCAACTTAAGTTATTGTTGGTGATTATTTTTGCTTTTATATAAATTTCTTTTCTCATATTATTTATATTTCTTCTACATGTCTTTTTCTAGCTTTTAAACTTGAACAACTACCATTATATTTTCATTTGTAAATCACATCAAGTTTTTCATTTACTCTGTAAGTACAGGCTTTAGTTGCAAACTACAAATTTTTATTATACTTCTTTAATTAAAAGCACTTTTTAAATAATTTTAAGTTTAAAATATTTAAAATTAACTTGTATAATTGATAAGCATATTTTAATTTTATTTTTACTGCTGATCATTTATGTTGACATTTTAGTCAGATAACTTGATCATTATACTATCAGTTCTTTTGGAATTGTTCAGAGGTCCTTTGTGGACTAGCAGTTGTTCAATTTTTAAAAATCTTTATTGTTGGACTCAAGAGTGTGTGTTTTATTTGTTAGGTTAACCTTATTAATTGTGGTTTTAAATCTTTAAATATTCAGCATAGACTTACTTTTAAGACCCATATAATGGCATAATTCTATGTCAGCTAGACTTAAAAAGATAACATTGTATTTTGTTTGTTTTGTTTTTGTTTTGGTCTTTTATACATACTTCCCAGGGAAAACTTTGGTTATGCTATGTCATGCTCTTATACCTGGACAAACTTATGTGGCTCTGGAAATGAGATTCATAGTTTCATAAAGATCACATGGAGCAGAAGAAGCTTCTTCTAATGAAAGAAGGTGTTATTAAAAGAAAAGGGGCATGAGAGAAAAAAAGACATTTTAAGTAGCTAAAAATATGATTTAACAGAAGAATCCTTACAAAGCATGGTATGCAAGTACATTCTATGTTGGTTCTAGGAACTGGAAGTTGGAAGTAGTCATCAAGAGGACATGACTGCCAGTTAACTCAAACTGGACCCAGGCAACCAGAGGCTCCTTAGCCCCTCTCCTAGGAAGGTGCATTCTGCCCCTCTTTCCCATAGGCAGAACCTTTTCTAGGATGCAGCCTTGAGAAAGCAAGATGTTGTTGAGACTATCTGGACTGAACCTCATTAAGACCTCCATATAAACTGACAAGATTCTGGCAGGTGGGTGCAGAGTTATATTCGGCTTGCTACTTCCCAAAACAAGCCTCTTATATAAATTCCCTTGCTTATTAAAACTGCCATCCAACAATCTGGAATGGTCTGTGTCTTTCTTCAGTCTCTCCTTCGTGTCTGTGTATGGGGGCCTGTGTCAGATTTCAGCTGAGGAACTCTCAAGGTTGTGAATAATTGGTGAGTCAGCTTGGAGACCTGAGGAATGTGTCTTGGGAAAGAGGCATCCAAGGGGGAAATCCCAAATTGACCATCAATCTCTATGTAGGGAGGAGTTGCTTTCTTCAAGTTAAAGTAATACAGATATATAGTATTAATATAAGTACTCCAGAAATTATATGAAATTCCTAAAAATATCTGTCCTGGTATAATATTATCAGTCATAATTCTAGTTACTATTTTTAAAAGGATGTCACAGAGCCCTGGCCAGTGTGGCTCAGGTGGTTGGATCATTGATCCCCCGTCTGGGAGCCTTTTCCCCTCTCATTCCTTCAAGTGATTGTCTCTGCTTTCCTTCTAAGTTCCAAAGTCTCTGTAGAGACTTTGTCTCTTTCTTTAGTCTCTGTAATTTGTTTCCTTAGCCCACGCAGCCCAATTGCTCTCTTCTTTCTACCTCTGTGACTTTCTAGATACACTTTCTCTTATAATTTGAGTTCTTGGCTCTGAATTCTCTTAGCCAAACTCAAGAACCGAGGTTGTTGAACTGAGGAGGTTTGGTCTAACTCTGCCAGTTAACACCTGGTGCTGTTTCACCACTGATGTTCTCTGCAAAACAGCACCACATTTTATACTGGTAAAGTCAGAGCAGACTTCATTTAGCAACCTTGGTACTTGAGTTCTAAGAAAGAATTCAGAGACAAGACTCAACTCTTTATTTAGAAAGTCACAAAGGAAAGTTCACAAAAGAAGAAGTGAGCCGTAAAAGAAATGTACTCAAGAAATAAGTTACAGAAACAAAACAAGGGCCCTTGGAGCTTAGGAGAAAGAGACAAGGAAAACAGTCTGGGGGGAAGGATTTGAGGAAAGGGGATGCTGACGTCCCTGGCAATTAGGGAGCTGATCCCTCAGCCCAGGTACGAGCCCCAGTAAATGACCCTTCAGTAGATACAGCAGATTGAGTGCATAGGAAGAGCAGCCACTGTAGCGCCAGGGTTGGAAGGCCTATATCACTATGGATGCTGGATTGCCCTTGAAATATAGTAATGCATTATGTTCTAAAAAAACATGCAAAGCAGCAGCCAAAGGAGTCTGTGGGCATCCACTGGAGTTACCAACCTGTGAGGGATTGGAAAATTGATTATATAGGCTCCCTGCAATCAAATGAACATTCTAACTATGCTTTGGTTGGTGCAGATACTGAGTCTGGCCTAACTCAAGCTTCCTTCTGTTGCCATGCAAACCAGGCTGCCACTATGATATCATTTGATTATTAGGTTATCTGTCGACAGGTATAATCACTAAGAGCTTCTCCGTGGCTGCTAACATGACCCCTTAATGTTCTGTGTCACTACTACTCACATTCGAAGTCTGGAGCACAGGAATCTACTAAGTCAGAGAATCTTGTGCCTAGGGTCCTCCCAATCCTACAGTTAATTTTTTTTTTCTAATTGTTTGTTTTCTCTTTAACAGCAGATGCTAATATCAAGCCAAAAGCTATTAAGGGTATAATTTGTGTGCAGTTGGACAGGATAGTGAAGTTGAAAAGTAAGTGCCTGTGTGCTGTCTTTCACAGCCCTCACAGGCTGCCGTGTCGCCTGCCCCTCAATGTTCCTTCACTGGAAAGCACATACAAAATCATGACACCTCTGGGTGTGTCATGTGCTCTGGGAAAGATTTCCTGATTTCCTCAAATACCTCCTAACAGGAAGGGTAAGTAAGTAAAGTTGCATTACAACGATCTGCTACAGAGACTGTCCAAGCCTTCAAGTGGCAACACTGTAAATTAAATAAATGATTGTGACAATCACTGTTGTATAAGGAATCCACAAATAAATAAAGGCAAAGTTACAGTGAGAAAACAAGAGGTAAAGGGAGGAAGCTTATTGCAGTGAGAAAGGGAACACATGATTCATGAGCAACTAAGTAAGGGGCAGAAACAATTGAAATCTATATCAAATATCTATATTTAGGGTTCAAATATTGTAAGTTTGTAGCCCTTATTACTTTCGGGTAACTCATACTTCTCACACTCAATACTGCCATTGTCCCTTAGTCTGTGCTAACGTTGGAGAGAGCATCAGAATCTCTTATCAGTTTCAGGGGGTTCACTAAAGCATTTAAACATAACTAAATTCTAGAATAATTTCCAGACTCCCCTCCTTGGTATTCTGTTCCTCTAGAACCACTCTGGTATGAACATTTTTATTAGTTTTGATTTTGTCCGTAGAGCAGAACCATTATGAATATTACAGGAATATGATATTTAGTACAGGTAATATAAGGTTGAAAATTCAAAAAGAATGGAGGTAGGGAGTAAAGGTCTAGAACACTATAGCCAGAGAATCAGAGAAGTATTCGCTAACAACTTCAGCCTCAAGCAATGTAGCTGGTGGAGATTGCCATCTCCCGGGAAATTCCAAGAAGCCCCTGCATCTGGCTCTGTGAGCTTCCGAGTGGTGGCTTCCACTTGACTTCTGTCTGCCAACACGTCTGTTCCTCTTATCGGTAAACCCTAAGAGTCAGGTTATTGGAATTGTCAAGCCCACCTGGAAGGGAAGTAAGTAATGGCGATATCAAATGACAGCACTCAATCCAGCACGTAGCATTTCCATCCATAATTGCGTTTTTTTAAACGACTGCCTTTTTTGAGCATGATACTTTTATTCGGTATTGTTTTTATGGCTATGCTGATTTTACAAAATAAATTGGGAAGATTGTATGTTTTACTAAATTGTTGACTACTCTGTACATATCTTCTTGATATTATCTCTTCTTTGAAGGACTGAAATGAATTAACTTGTAAAACCATTTGGGCCAACTAATCATTCAGAGGTAAATCATATTTTTTCCAAGAGCCTTTACAAACTCTGCGTATTAATGTTTTCTATTTCCTCTTTCATCATTTTAGATATTTTCCAGAAATTATTCTTTATTCTTCCAAATTTTAAATCTAGAGTTCTGCGTAATATTATTTTATACTTAAAAATCTGTGGCAGTGATTTCCACACGTGTGTAAACACGCAGTCCTGAGAATTTACACGTTTTGAGCACAGCTCCGTGTGATTCCCATGTGAGCAAGTGTGGATCATGTCTGTGGAATGGAAATTCTCTAATAGGAATTTGGCAAAGATGTATCTTAAAAAGTTCTGGCTTGCTGACCCCTGCATATTACTTTAACCTGGTCCTATCTGCCACCGGACCTGAATTTACATCCTAATGCCCTGCTATGAGTAATCCTACCTGTTCTGCTTAATCCCATCAATAATCAATCTAATGTAAATGTGTCTTAATGCCTCTAATAAAAGCCCCGGCTAAGCAACCCACGAGGTCTTTCTCCCCAAGATGGGGATGGTGGAGGAGACCCATGGCCGCCGGATTCTCACCTCCAAGCGTGTCTCTGGGTAAGATTGATTCACGCGATCGGGGCGGTTCCCCCACGGATTTTGCGGGTCGAAATCCGCGACAAAAATCTGTGTCCTAGCTGTCTGTGTTAGCCTTGCTGCACAACTAACCACCCAAGAATCTGTTTCTTACAAGGATTTATTTTTCATTCAAACTATATTTCAACACTGCATTTTGCTTAGTTTTTACTTCTCTAAAACTTCATATATATGAAATAATGCATAAGTATTCTTTTATTAAGGTTTATGTCACTCAGAATAATATTTTTTAATTATCCATGTTGTAGGAGTAGTTTATTCTTTTCCATCAATGAGTAGTAGTCTGTTATAAGCATATAAATATTTAATAATTATCTATACTCCTATTGATCAATATCTGTGCTATTTTCAGTTTTGGCTCTTATGCATACATTTGCTATAAAACATTTTTCAACTTTTTTTCAATGACATATATTTTATTTCTCTTGGGTAAATTCATGAGTAGCATTCCTGTGCCATATGAGTGGTAGGTTTCTGCTTAGTTTTATAGGAAGTTGAATAACATTTTCCAGAAACCTGGCTTCAAAGTCAGTGTTCTTACTATTATGGTAGAGTTGGAGTGGGTCTTGAAGAAAAAATATGGAATTTTTCCAAGTAGAAAATTTAGGGAAAGATATTTCAGATTAATACATTTCAGTTTAAGAGAATGGTATTAATAAAAGCATGCAATTGTGAGAGTGACTTTTACTCTAGAGAAGGAAATGAGGTATGTATGTGTTTGATATAGTAAGAGATGAGATTGCAAAAGTAATTCAGTAGTTTCCTGGGGCTCTGCTTGATCACAGTGCTAAAGATATATGGCTTAATGCCAGTAAAAATGGGAATCATAAGAGGTTTTTGGGAAGGTGTAATGGTTCGTTCATTCTCTACAGTGAATATTGCTGAATGCCAAGTTTGTACAAGCATCACAGTGGTCTCTGTGGGGTTATGAGAAGAGGTGCTAAAGGTCTAAGATAGCGCAATATCAGAAAAGGAAAGAACAAATCTGAGAAACACCTAAAAGGAGAATTCTAAAGGATTTGTGGTTAATTAGATTTAGTTTCCTAAAAGAGAGTAAAGGCTTACTATTATCCAAAGCTTGAATTATCAGGTAATTGATATTGCCTTTAACCACAGTAGAGAATTAAAAGACAATGAAAGAGCTAGGAAGCTGGAAGCTGAAAGTGTTTTTAAAGACAGCCCTTCTAGGGAACACAATAGTTTTGTTATAATACTGAATACCTTATAATAAAAGTTCTAAATGTAACTAAGCTTCAGTCTTTCAGGTTTTTACATTAAAAAAGTTGTTTAAGCCACTCTGTAATAAGCAAAGGGCAATTTTAATTCAAAGTTGGTATACCATAGTCCAATAACATTTATTAGTTCTATCAAATAATTTCTTAGAATAGTTTTATATGTTGTAGGAAATATAGCCAGGAGGATTATATTTCCTTTGAAAATAGCAATATTCAGGGATTTAGAAAATGATTTCAGGGCTTTTTAAATTGAATAATGCATAAGTATTGGTGCTTTTTTGGACTAAAGCCAAACTAATTTGTAGAAGTTAAAGGCAGAGGGAAACATAATAGCATATTTTTTCAAGGAAAAGCAATGTACAATCATATTTAATGATGTAAGTTACTTTAATTTTATGCCTATAAAGAAAGAATGTGAGGATATGTGTAAAGCATGAGAATTCAAAGTGAGTCAGAAGTGAATATATCATGTAATAAAAGCTCTACTAGCAATTTTTCTCTTCCATTATTTTCACATGCCCTTACACTGACTCTAATTTTCATACTGTAATCTCTTAGTTATTTGCACATGCTTCTCTTGTGAGTAATCCTTAAGCATTGTATTTCCCTCTCAGCTGAATAGATTCTTAAATTCTGCTTTTTTTTTTTTTCATCATTTAGATTATCTCTTTGTTTGGTAATGCCAGGGACCACCATTTAATGATCCCTCTCTGCCCATCTGCACAGTTCTGTCAACTTCTGATTATGAAAGGTATGATAAAAATAACAATTCAAAACAGTAACTTGACAGGATTAAACAGGAGAGGCTGAGGAGATTCAATTGAAAGATAACACTAATTCAAAAATAATATAAGGGGTACTGAATAGTCAATTATGTCACGATAATGCTGCAAAAACAAATGATTCCCAAACTCAGTGACTGAAAACAATTATTATCCTCATCACATAGGTATGGGATGGTTGGAAATTACCATATTTAGATGGGCCTGTCTCTATTGGTTCTAAGCTTCATTCAGGCCTGCTCCACATGTCACTCACCCACCTTAGACCATTAATTTCAAAGGTATGTTCTTGGCAAGAGACAGAAGTGCAAAAATAGCCAATAAAAATTTGATGTCTTTTAAG
This sequence comes from Micronycteris hirsuta, assembly GCA_004026765.1. NCBI lineage: Eukaryota > Metazoa > Chordata > Mammalia > Chiroptera > Phyllostomidae > Micronycteris > Micronycteris hirsuta. The sequence continues at coordinate 89,835 of PVJI01001227.1, forward strand.
GCCAGAATTAAAGTTGTCTCACTTGTGCCAACTGCCCACATTCTATGAGCCAAACCAAGTCACTTGACCAAACCCTGTATAATGGGGCAGGAAGTATATTTCTCCCATAACGTTGGAGAAAGGACTGCATATTATAAATAATAGTCTAATTCAGCACAGTCATTTAAGCAGTCTAAAATATTTCTATAGCTAGTCTTCAGTCTAGAGTTTTACACCTGTGTACTTCCATACCTAGCTGTCCTCCAGGTACCTCAACTTCCCAGTCCTTGACAATTCCAACCTTGCCCAACGGCACGTTTTAATGACCTTTCATTTGTAGGCACAGCTGCACCCAGTCCCTGAGTCATCAACAATGTAAAAGGCAATTTATTAGTCATGCCATTTATATTAATTCTTGCTGTAGAAAGTAAATATCATTGGGTCTGGGATAGGACCTATAGCTTACAGAGAATGACTGCTTTTCCTCTAAAAAGTGTTTGCAGGATGTTTGCAGGCTTTTAAACTTAGGATCCTGCATCAATTTTTCTAACTGCCATAAAGAAGGTTGCAATAGTTTATATTAAAGAATGCATTGTGTAGTATGAACATTTTAACAATATTAATTCAAAATTCCAATCTATGAACGTAGACTACATTTGCATTTATTTATGCCTTCTTTAATTTCTTTCATCAATGTCTTCAAGGTTTCAGTGTACATATCTTTCACCTCCTTAGTTAAATTTGTTCCTAAGTGTTTTATTATTTTGATACTATTGTCACTGGGATTGTTTTCTTTATTTCATTTTTAGTAGTTCATTTTTAGTGTATATAAACATAACTGATTTTTGTATATCAATTTTGTATCCTGCAGCTTTACAGAATTTAATTATTAGTTCTAATAGTTTTTTTTTCTTTTGGTGAATGAATAGGGTTTTCTATATATAAGATCATGTCGTCTAAAAACAGAGATAATTGCCCGGCTGGTGTAGCTCAGTGGATTGAGCGTGGGCTGGGAACCAGAGGGTCCCGGTTTGATTCCCAGCTGGGGCACATGCCTGGGTTGCGGGCTGGGTCCCCAGTGAGGACCATGTGAGAGGCAACCATACATTGCTCTTTCTCCCTCCCTTCTCCTCTCTCTGAAAATGAATAAATAAAATCTTAAAAAAAAACAAACAGATAATTAACATTTTCCTTCCTATTTGGATGCCTTTTTATTTCTTTTTTCTTGACTAATTGTGCTGGCCTAAACTCCCAGTGCTACATTGACTAGGAGTGGTAAGAGAGGGCATCTTTCTCTTTTTCCTGCTCTTAAAGGAAAAGCTTTCAGCTTTTTACCTTTGAATATGATGTGAACTATTAGTTTGTTGTAGATCGCTTCTATTATGTTGGATACATTTTTATATACCTAATTTGATGAAACTTTTTCACATGACCAATGTTGAAATTTGTCAAACATTTTTCTGCATCTATTGAGATGGTCACATGATTTTTATTCTTTCTTCTGTCAATGTAGTGTATCACCTTTAGGATTTGCATACGTTGAAACTTTCTTGCATTCCAGGAATAGATCACACTTTATTTTATGGCATATAATCCCTCTTTGTGCTGATGGATTCAGTTTGTTAGTATTTTATTGAGGATTTTTATATCTATGTCTATTAGAGATATTGGCCTCAATAAGCTGGAAAAATATACATTTTATACACCAGAACAACATAAATAAAATTAAAAGTCAATTAAAAATGAATAACTTATTGTTGGTGCAATGACAAAACAAGAAATCATTCTCATTCTAATTTATTTAATCAATAAATGTAATTGAGAACCTAGGTAATGCAAGATTTTATTCTAAATTCAAGATTTCAGTGGGTTAAGAAAGAAACATTTTGACAAGAACCAGATCTAGAGTATGGAAACAAAAAGCAAAACAAATGATAATGACAATAATTAAATAATTATTTGTTTTCATTTTTCAATCTAACATACTCTGCTCTTCAGCAAGCTATATTTTATTCTGTATCGAAGTCTACAAACTCAAAGTGCAGATTAAAAGAAATATATATCAAGCCCTGACCAGTGTGGTCAGTTGGTTGGGCATCATCCTGCAAAGCAGAAGGTCACTGGTTCCCTTCCTGGTCAGGGCACATTCCTGGGCTGTGGCTTCTTCCCAGGTCTGGGTGCCATACCAGAGGCAACCCGTCAAGGTCTCTCTCCCTCTCTTTCTCCCACTTTTCCCCTCTCTCAAAAAATAAATAGATAAAATCTTTATTTAAAAAGTTATTAAAACTACTAGTGAAATCCATGATCTTTTTTAAAACTTCATCTTTGAATATTAAAGATTCATTTAATTATTTAAAGTGAAGGGATACAATGTTCCTATATTCTTCAACTTATAATATTGGTGTTTTACCATATGCCCAAAGCATATTTCACATTTTTATAATATTAAATCATAGACAAATCTTACTTTATGTTCAAATTTTTAAAGTCAAAAATTTTCTCTGATTTCTTTAGAAATATCTAAATTTAAAGGCACAACCAATTTTGTTTTTTACAGAAAGATGTATAGTGTTCATAAAATATAAATATGACAACAAACTTTATTCTCTGTTTGGTGGTAAAGGTTCAGTGTAATTTTTCTCTTCTTCCTGAGAACATTAGGCATAAAATTGGAAAAGTAGGTCCATAAACAAATAAACACATAAAGATAAGTATTATCTTTCACTTTCACAAGAATGGACATTTCATGGAATAATAATAAAGTAATTTACACTCTCTAAATAACTGAATACATTTAATATTTGCTTATTTTGTGATATGAAAAAGTTGGCTCAGGCAATTTATTTTTTTATTATTTTTTTAAAGATTTTATTTATTTATTTTTAGAGAGAGGGGAAGGGAGGGAGAAAGAGGGAGAGAAACAGCAATGTGTGGTTGCCTCTCACATGGCCCTCACTGGGGACCTGGCCCGCAACCCAGGCGTGTGCCCCGACTGGGAATCGAACCAGGACCCTTTGGTTCCCAGCCCGCGCTCAATCCACTGAGCTACACCAGCCAGGGCCAGGCTCAGGCAATTTAAAGGAATAATTAGCTGCAGAACCAAAAGTAGCATTTTTATGCTGTGGGAGTTTGTCTTTCTAAAGAAATGATTGATGTAAATATAATACATTTAAAGTGGTTTGCCAACCTCACTATATTTAATTACTAAAGATATTATTTATAATGATATTAGTTAAAAAGAAAACTAAAATGTAATGTTCAATATATCACACCTTTAAAAACTGTAGTTCTAGAAGAAAACATTTTTCTGCTTTTTAGAAATATTTCTTAAAATGACAGGCTTAGTATAATGGGAAGTAGGCCAAATAAAGACATTTGATAACGGATTTTACCATTTAAAACATAATTTACTAAAAAATTAAAAAAATTTAAATTTGTAGTTAAGAATTGATTAGAAAGATTACTAATTCACATAAAAACTGGCTCATTATCGTACCTGCTGCTGAAAAATTTGTGAAACAGATTTCATGTTGGCAAGCAGAACTGCAGGCTGTCTGAGATACAAAAATATCTGCAAGCATAAAACATGTTCTATGTAATTATATAAGCACAGATGCAAATTTCCGAGGATTTCTCTTGTGGATGATTTTCAGTCTCAGTGAAGATGGGAAGTTATAAGAAAGGTTACCTGACAAAGATGATGTCCTGAACTAATTTGACCCATTCCTAGTTAAAAGTATTATTATAGATAAGGGTATGGGATCACTTAAACTTAATGAATTGACCAGATGTAGATGTACAGTAAACCCATTTCATAATAAACTGGAATAAGTGGATATTTCAGATTTTATTTCAAAGTTTTTTTGTTGTTATTTTTATTTGTAAAATGATCTTTAATTGAAATATTTTCCTTTGTAGCTCTTAACCAGCTGGGCATTCCACTGCACCACTGTTAATGTCATCTATGATGTCATGAGGGTGGCGGCCATCAGCATCGCAGCCAGAGAATTCTCTAGCTGAAGATCAGTGCCACATCTGTTGGGCAATGTTGACAATCTCATCAAAAGTGGTATTTCCATTGTGCTTAATTCTTTTAGCTTCTTTCTGTCTCATGGCCATTCTTTGAGGGCTTTGATGATCAGGGCAGAGGCAGAAGGCACTATCTCAATCTGGGCCTCTCTGTTCTCAATGGTCAGTTCCATAGTAATCCTCAGACCCTTCCAATCACAGGTTGCTTTGGCAATATCATCACCAAACGTTTTAAGAGACAGACCCAGAATGCCAATCTTGGAGGACATGACAGATGTGGCACCACCTTCCCAACCCGTGCACCTCAGGAATACAGCTTTGATCTCTGGGTCAAACTTTGGTGACATGGTGGGGGCGCCTGATGTCTGATGAACCCAGATTCAGGACAACTGAAGAGAGTTGCACCTTAGCCTCCAAAGTCTTTATATTCTTTATTTCTGAGAAAGTTAAGAATTTTGAAACATTTCCATATGGTTCCATTTAAATTATTTTCCACTAGGTACTGAATAATAAAGTATCTTTATACCAAATGTTCCACGTTTTTTGTTTTTTTTTTGCTTTCAAATTTTGACTGGCAAAATAAACAAATAAAATTTAAAACCCCATAAGCTGATGCTGTTGAAATAGTTTTGTGATTTGTATAATGTTACTCTGTTCTATGGAGGCTGTTAAAAGTGAATTTTTAAAAGAAAAAATTATAAAAGTATCCAATGAACTTGTATTTTAAAAGAGCAGACACTTCAAAAGTTTTTTTATTTTTATTTTTTGTACTGACCTCCGTTTTATTTTTTAAATATATTTTATTGATTATGTTATAGTTGTCCCATTTTTCTCCCTTTGCCCCACTCCACTAAGTACCCTCCCTCCCACCAGCATTCCCCACTTAGTTCATGTCCATGGGTTGTACATATAAGTCTTTGACTTCTCCATTTCCTGTACCATTCTTAACATCCCCCTATTTTGTATCTACCATTTATGCTTCTTATTCCCTGTACCTTTTCCCCCATTCTTCCCCTTCCCTCTCCCAGCTGATATCCCTCCATGTGATCTCCATATCTATGATTCTGATAATATTCTGGTTGTTTGCTTAGTTTGTTTGTTTGTTTGACTTTTAGATTTAGTTGTTAATAGTTGTGAATTTGTTGCCTTTTTAATGTTCATAATTTTTCTCTTTTCTTAAATAAGTACCTTTAACATTTCATGTAATAATGGCTTGGTGATGATGAACTCCCTTAGCTTTACGTTGTCTGGGAAGCACTTTATCTGTCCTTCCATTCTAAATGATAGCTTTGCTGGATAGAGTAATCTAGGTAGATCCTTGTTTTTCATCACTTTGAATGCTTCTTGCCAGTCCCTTCTTGCCTGAAGTTTCTTTAGAAAAATCAGTTGATAGTCTTATGGGAACTCCTTTGGAGGTAACTCCTGCTTTTCTCTTGCTGCTTTTAAGATTCTCTCTTTATGTTTTACCTTTGGCATTTTAATTATGATGTGTCCTGGTGAGGTCCTCTTTAGGTCCAGCTTCTTTGGGATGGGACTCTCTGTGCTTCCTGGACTTGTATGTCTATTTCTTTCACCAAATTAAGAAAATTTTCTTTCATTATTTTTTCAAATAAGTTTTCAATGTCTTATTCCTCCTCTCCTTCTGGCATCTCTATGATTTGGATGTTGGCACATATAGGGATGTTTTTAGACTATCCTTGTTTTTTTAAATTCTTGTTTCTTCTTTCTGTTCTGGTTGATGTTTATTTCTTCCTTATTTGGAAATCATTGATTTGAATTCCAGCTTCCTTCCCATCACTTTTGGTTCCCTATAGATTTTTCTTTATTCCACTTAATGTAACTTTCATTTCTCCCTTTATGTTATTGACTTACTCAGTGAGTTTTTTTAACATTCTGATACCCAGTGTTTTGAACTCTGCATCTGATAAGTTGGCTATCTCTGTTTTGTTTAGGGTTTTTGTGTGTGTGTTGGGGGGGGTTGTTCTATTCTTTCATTTTGGCCATATTTCTTTGTCTCCTCAATTTGGTGACCTCCCTGTGTTTGTTTCTCTGTATTAGGTAGAGCTGCTTTGACTCCCTGTAAAAGGCACCTGTAAATTGTGTGGAGTGGAGCCTTAGGTAATTACCAGTGTAATCATTACCTATGAATCGGGGCAACCGATTCACTGTTTTGTGGCTCTGTGTGGAGGGAGGGCTCAGACAGGAAACTGCACCACTGCCTAACTTCTGGGGGTTTGCCTGGTACTCGCCCCATTTCCAGTCACTTCACCCACTACCCTTATGAAACCCAGCTGTTGCCCTGGTGTTAAATCCCAGAATGGGTGAGTTTGCATACAATTGAAGACTGTGTAGGCCCTTTATACAAAGTTTCCTGAAAGTTCAGCAATTTCTACTGCAGCCCCAACCCGCACTGGTTTTTACAACCAGAAGACATGAGGATTTATCTTCCCAGCACTGGAACCCTGGGCTGTGTGGTGTGGCCTAGGGCTGGGATCACTCACTCCCAAGGTATCCTTCCCAAGTTTTATTCACCACACATGAATGTGAGACCACCCGTGCCCTTTTCGCCTCTGCCGCTGCCTCCCTGTGCCACACCGTGTCTTCTTGCCTCTGTGCCCCATCTCTGAGTCTCCACCCCTCCTACCCATCTGGATGAATGTGACTTCTTTAAATTATTGGTTGTCAGACTTCCATACAGTTTGATTTTCTGACAGTTCTGGGTGTTAATTGTTTTGAGATTTGGTTGTAATTCCTTTTAGTGGTTGTGAGAAGAAGTGAAGTGTGTTTATCTACACCTCCATCTTGACTGGAAGTTTCAAAAGTATTTTTAAACTGAACAACTTTTGTTACATGAATTTCTACAAACACCTATCATTAATCATTTTATCCCCTGACGTAAATATCTTCAATTTATAACTTATTTGTTTTGTGCTTATTTTTTAAAATATAAGAACTCTAGTTCCAATCACACTGAAATTTAAATATTAATGTAAAGGTACATGTACCTAAATTATATAGGCAAAATGTGGTTATCCCAATAATGCAAACAAAAATCTTTGCTTCACTACTGATTAGACATGTTATGCCAAAGTTCTTTCTGCATAATTCCTTACCTCCTCCAATTCCTTGATTAGTTAACTTCACCAATATTATGGGCTTTAGATTAAAATAACAAAAAAAGAAAAATAGGCTAACATAGTTAACTTAATTTTCTCTTCATAAATTTAAATTAGGATCTGTGTCAAATATTTTTTACTTTAGGACAATGTGTCTTTTCCCAGATCAGTGTTAAAATGCATATTTCTTTCTGTAGAAGGTAAAAATAGGGTACATATTTTCAATTTGTTGTCAGATTTTGGAGCTATATTATTTGGTTTGTCTTACTTTTGAGGTTAAATTATAGAGGTTATTAAACATTTCTGGTCATTTTGTACTATACATTAACATAAACTTTAAAAACTGAAAATACAGCCACGGCTGGTGTGGCTCAGTGGATTGAGCGCCAGCCTGCAAACCACAGGGTCGCTGGTTCGATTCCCAGTCAGGACACATGCCTGGGTTGTGGGCCAGGTCCCCAGTAGGGTACATGTGAGAGGCAACCACACACTGATGTTTCTTTCCCTCTCTTTCTCCTTCCCTTCCCCTTTGTCTAAAAATAAAATAAGTAAAATCTTTAAAAAAAGCTGAAAATACCAAAGGTAATTATAATTATTACACTAACTTTCATGTGTTTATGAAAAGAACTATATCCAAGCATGCCGTATTAATTCTTCCCAGGAATATCTTATTAACTTAAACTCACATCTCTTTCATGGGGAAAGTTTAGACTTAAAGTAATATTTTGCTTTTTCTTTTGTTTTCTTTTTCACATTGTTATTTCTTATTGTTAGTGTCTCTTGAGTGAATATTTGCATCAGGAATACAAAGAATATTAAATTACCTTACCAAAATAATATTATGATTGATAAAAGAATTAAATGAGTTAACCTTTGTAATTATGTTGTTTTATTAAAATAGTTATGAGTATATATTGTCCTTAAACATATTCTGAATCATATTATAATTACAGAAAACTTAATAAATGAGATAACTAAATAAATTTTGAAATTTTCATAAAGCTTTCCCAAATCTTTATTTAATTTAAAAAACCTAATCCAAAAATACTTACTGAGTACTTTGTAATGTTAAGGCAGAGTGAAACATAAAATTTGTACCCTATGTTCAAGCCACTCACCATCCATATGTGAGATAATACAAATATACTTGAAAGGTGGAGTATAAGCAACATTTTGAAGGAGTGTTTTAGCATTGCATGACTATTTTAACACTGTCATCTCAATCTAGCTCAGTTTTTATAAGAAAAAATCAAATTAATTTAAATATTAATAAACCTTCAAATAGAAGCAGAAACAGACTACTTCTGTCTCCTCTCCTTCCACCTCCCTCGTATGAACCACCATCTATCTCTCACTTATATTACTCCAATAGCCTCATAACAACGTGACCTAATTCTGGAGTTATCCTTCTACACATTATTTCTAATAGCAGCCAAAATAATACTTTGAAAATGGAAGTCATATTTTGCCATTCACATGCTTAAAAAACTGCCCTGGCTGGCGTGGCTCAGTGGGTTGAACTCCGGCCTGTGAACCAACGGGTCACCAGTTCAATTTTCAGTCAAGGGTATGTGCCCAAGTTGCTGGCCAGGCACCTGGTTGGAGGCGCATGAGAGGCAACCAACAATGATGTTTAAAAAAACAAACAAACTGATATGGTCCCCCATTTTATTTGGGTAGAGTTATATTCCATAAAGTGGTCTACAAGATCTTCCACGATCTGCTCTTCAACCCTTAGCGAGCACACTGCACAAGTTTATGTGCAATTCTCTCTTGTTTATCAGCTCTGTTCACTTTGCTCTTCCAGTTTGGCTTCCTTCATGTTTTCAAACCCCCCAAGCATGCTTCCCCCTTAGTAGGGTCCTTGGAATGTCTATTCCTCCTACCTGGAACACTTTTACTCCGATTATCTGCAAGTCAGTGTCCTCATCTCCAATACTGTTCAAGTATCCTTCACCATACTCTTTTTTTATAAATTTAATCTTCATTGTACTTTTTTTTTTTAAGATTTTATTTTTATTTATTTTTAGAGAGGGAGAAAGAGAGGGAGAGAAACAGCAATGTATGGTTGCCTCTCACATGGCCCTCATGGGGACCTGGCCCGCAACCGAGGCATGTGCCCCGACTGGGAATCGAACCGGGACCCTCTGGTTCCCAGCCCGTGCTCAATCCACTGAGCTACACCAGCCGGGCTTCATTGTACTTTTTCCCATCACCATTAATCCCCTTATCCTCCACTCCCCTCAGCGTCCTTGAATCCTTTCTCCTTTTTGCTCATTCTCTCGATGACCTAACCTCCCCTCCCTTAGCTGTCATCCTACTCAACATCTATGAGTCTGTCCCCATTTTTCTTGTTATTTCAATTTGTTCATTAGATTCCATGGTTGAATGAAATCATAGATTGCATTCTACTCCTCAGTTCTGGCACTTTCAAGTCTTCTTACTTTGATCTGAGTATTGTTATTCCATAGCAGTTATTGCATTCTAATAAACTAATTATTTCATTATTTGTAATGTTTATTTTTTCTTTAAGCACATAAAGCTAAGATTCTTTGTATTGCCTGATGATATACCTTTTAAAAAATATTTTATTTATTTATTTTTAGAGAGATGGAAAGGGAGGGAGAAATAGAGGGAGAGAAACATTGATGTTTCTCTCAATGTTTTGTCTACCCCCACGCACACCCTGACCAGGAGGAATCCACAACCCAGGCATGCTCTCCAACCTGGAATCATACCCATGACCCTTTGCCTTACTGGACAATGCCCAACCAACTGAGCCACATTGGCCACGGCCTGATGATATATCTTATATAGAGAGAGCAATGTAGGACCCACAGTGAGAGCTTAATAAAAATGTATGAGGTAAATAAACAAATGATTATTCTAACAAATAGGAAGTGCTAGGGTTTTTTCCTAAAAAGTTCAATTTCTATTAAAATGGAAGCCATCTGCCCTGGCTGGTGTAGCTCAGTGGATTGAGCGCAGGCTGGGAACCAAAGGGTCCCGGTTCGATTCCAAGTCAGGGCACATGCCTGGGTTGTGGGCCAGGTCCCCAGTGAGGGCCATGTGAGGAGCAACCATATATTGCTGTTTCTCTCCCTCTCTGTCTCCCTCCCTTCCCCTCTCTCTAATAATAAATAAATAAAATCTTAAAAAAAAATAAAAAATAAAATAAAATGGAAGCCATCTATATTGTGTTTAGATTTTTGTTTATTTTTTATTCTTTCATTTTCAATCATAAACTTTTGCTGGGAAAACCAATATACCACCACCAATGTATATAGAAAAAGCAAGAAATAATGATAAAAAATTATGAATGAGCTTCTCTTTATTATCTTTGATCAAATATAGAAGTTCAAAGTTAAAGTTTAACTACTTTGCTATTTGGTACTCCAAAAATGAAATATCTGTTGTGATGCTATATTAGGTAAGTATTTAGTCTGCTCTTCCAGCAGGCAAATCAAGTTCTGGGCTTTGGGCCACTTTTTGAGAGGGGACAACTTATGTAGATTTTATGGGAAGAACAGACTAAATAGCTTCTCCCTTTTAATGAAAACAGACCTCTGCACACCTGATTTGTTCTCATTTCCCCTTTACTAGTGCTGGTGCATTTTTTCCCTGCCAGAACACATGCCGTGGGTATATGCCTAAGGGTCTAAACTGAATTATGTGAATTCATCCCTGTGTTAACTAAAACACTACTTCTTTCTCTACTATCAAAACACATACATACATACCTATATACATACATACCAATCAAAATACTAATATAGTGAATACTTTTATATTGAATCTTATTTTTTTATAAAAATATTTAAAAATTCACAAACATTGGTTCTTTGCCTGCTTATAAATACAAAGTAGTAACATAGAATAGATGGAAGAGCACCAGAGTTTGACACTGAATAAAGAATCACTACTTGGTTTTATTCTGAGCATGCTTTTTGAAAGAACATAGGTAGGCAGATCCAACTGCTCCATCCTGGCAGCTGACTAGAACTTTATTCTTTCATTCATTCAATTTTTAAAAAATTATTGAACTCTATGACTCAGTAAATTATATAGCAGGGTTCAATGTAAGACATAGTCTTTGCTTAAAAAGATAAATCATCAACCTGTAAGAGAGGGAGAGATAAAAACACAATTAGAGTATAATACACTAATTACCCTGGGCAGCCAAATGCAAGCAAAACTTCCATAGAAGAAATAGAATAAATATTCTCTCAGCTGACACTAAAAAGCCAGTAATCACTAAACTTGAGCTCAATGAGTTTCCTATTTTGAGCATTCAATAATTTTGTTTGTGTGATTTCTTCTTTGTCTTAAAATTACACAAGAATGTGCATTTTTAAAACAAATGCCACATGTTGATATCACCTGATATTTCTGGAATATACATTTACTTATGTCTCTCAGCCCTCCAATGCAGCCTCCCCCTGCCAGTGACTACACGGCCTTTCCTAACTTGAGCTTTTGCCTTTACTTCTCACATAAAAGTCCTTCCATGCCTTGCTTTTTTCTAAATTCAACCATCTCTCTTTTCCAAGGACTGTATTGCTTTTTGATTCAATAATGTGAAACCTCTTATAGCTTCTGAATCTTTGTGCATGAATGTTTTCCATGCCTAAAATACTATTGCAACTTTCCCCCGTAGTAAACTCTGCCTATCCTTTAAAACTTTCGTATATTTACAGTCCGTGAAGCCATTCTGGAGGCCACAGAGTTATCCAGTCCCACCCATACCTCTGAAATGTCATTGAAAGTTTTCCTTTTGCATTTATCACATTACATTTTAAAAGTTGTTTCATTTCCCTCTGTGTCTACCTGACTGGAGCATCTTGAAAATAAGAGAGAGATCAGCAATATGTGCATCGGTTGATGACCCTGAGAGAACTTACTGCTAAGGTCTTCAAAGCAGCCTCCCAGACAGGACAGAACACATACTCTTGAAGGCTACTATCCTGCTGTTCCTTGCAGGAGATCCTTTGTGGAATTCCCTCTACTGAGCAGCAGGACTCTTGGGGGTTCAGGCCACTGAAGATGCCAATTTGGAAAAAATGGGAGAGGAAGTATGGCTTAAAAGGAAAGCAAGCAAGGAAGGGAGGGAGGAAGGAGGGAAGGAGGGAAGGAAGGAAAGAAGAAAGGAAAAGGAAGGAAGGAAGGGAGGAAGGAAAGAAGGAAAAAGAAAGAAAGAAAGAAAGAAAGAAAGAAAGAAAGAAAGAAAGAAAGAAAGAAAGAAAGAAAGGAAGGAAGGAAGGAAGAAAGAAAGAGAAAGAAAGAAAGAAAATAAAATAAAAGAAAAGGAAAAGAAAAAGAAAAGAGAAAAAGAAAAGAGAGAAAGAAATCTGGCAAAAGAAGATGTGGGAAAGCTAAAGCCAGGAGAAGAGGTTGTCCTCCAGCTGAGAAACATCACCAATCCCCAATTCCCACCCCCACTCCCCACACCCTCAACTGAGAAGCAGGTGAATGCTATCATTGATGCTATGATAAAAGACAAAGACGGGTGTAAGGTGGAGAAGGTGCACAGTAATCCTCAATTGGAAATAGAAGGAAACAGTGCAGGATGACCACTCAGTGAAGTCTTCATCAGTTACTTTCAAGGAAAGAATTACCAGAATACTAAGAATTAATTAGAAGCTGGTGGATTTCAAAAAATAATAAGGAAAGAATTCATAATCATAAATAACAGTATCTGGGAGACCTGGAAAAAGAAGGCAATGCTTCTCTGCCATAATGCTCAGCTGTTCAACTTGGAGAGATCCACCTATAAGACTCCATCGTCAGAGCAGGAAATTGTCGAAGAAGGGAGAGTGAGGATGAAAGCAATGAAGAGGAGGTGGAAGAAGATGAAGAGGAGTCAGAGTCAGAGGCAAAATCTGTTAAGGTGAAAATGAAGCTCAGTAAAAAAAGATGAGAAAGTTTGGGACAAAGGAAAAAGGCTAGAAAAAGGCCAAATTGAGGAAAGCCAAACTTGGTGTGAGTGATTTCAACAGCAATGAAGAATGGGATGAAAATGAACAGTCAGAAGCAAGTGGGGCTGATGATGAGTGAGGGATATAGACGTCTGTCTTCGGTAGAACTAAATTCCTCCATCCACTCCCTCATTTCTACCCCACGTGTTTATCTGTCATATGGGCACTGAGCTGTTTCTGTATCACCGTTATCTATAAACTAGCTTTAGGGCAGTGCCAGACAAACATATGATACCATGGTGTAAACACACGCACACAAATATATGTAACATATTGTAACCAAATGGGCCTCAAAGATTCAAAGATTAAAATAAACAAAATGAAGCTTTGGATGGAAAATATGTGGGTGGATAGTATACTACTCTGGGTGGGTCTAATTTGGGTTTGTTTGTGCCTGATTTTATCACCTGTTCACATAAGAAGATTTTTGTCTTTTTGTAACACTGGTAACCAGAAGACATTAAATGTCACTGGTTATTTTATTTTTCATCAATCAATCTCCAATATTTTTGTGTTTTTTTTAATATTTGTACATTGTGGTACATATAAGCAACTTTAATAGGTGATTCATGTACAATAGACTTCACCTGAATAGCCATTTTTCCATTTTAGGCACTATGACCTCAAAAAATGTGTAAGATTTATGTCTACTATAACCATTGCTTAATTTTTTTCTGCTTTTGATTAAAAAAAAGCTTTGTTGAAAATAGTACTAAATATCACAATCTATATAGTGCATTGGATGGCTTTTTTTGTCAACCTGATATTCTGTGTTACCGATGTGTATTGTCTCCTTCTCCCTGAAGGACACTTAATCTTTGCTTTTTTTGCAAAATGTCATTGACTGGCATATGCCTGAGGCAAACAAAATTCCAGCAATTTCCAAGAATGTGGTGTTGGTGCTTTCCTAACAGATAATTTAGCTCAACAATAACAAAAAATATATAGAGACATAACATTAATTTACATTTCCATTGTTTCTCACAGTATTGGCATCTAGTAGTTGTTAAATAAATGTAAATTAATTAAAATGAATTTATCGACCATTTTATAAATTGTTGTTGATGTTTTTCATTTGTGCCAATAAAAATATTTTTAAGTATCTACACTTACCATTTGCCTCTCCATGAGAACCAGTTTACCAGACTCCCATAGCCTAAACTAATACATAGTTTCGTTAGAATCTTAGAAAAAACTACATTGATACACTAAGATTACTCTTCAAAAACAGGAAGTATGCCTCAGAGAATATGATCTCAGTACAGTTAACCTATTTTTCAAGTTTACAACCTAGATATATGTTAGATACAACTAATTCATTTCTATTATAACCTCACCTGGAACCACTTTTTAAAACTATCAGCATTTATCTTTCATTCATAGCTCAGAAACAGGAAACTATATATCTTTGTTTCCAGGTGAAGTAACTAGTAGGTATTCCATGAAACATACAGATTTTCCAAATGGTGAAGTACTCAATCTAACAAAGAATATCTGTTGCTCTAAAAGGTAAATATTAATCTTTCTATTCATAAGAAAAAGATTGATGCCTGAATTGCCTCAATTTTTATTATGTCAAGTGGGAAGGAAAATTCAGAAAACCCGGGAATATCACAGTAAAACTTGATCTGAATGCTCTCTGCACATTGGCTTATGCGGTGTTATATTGCTGTTCCCCACGGAACGAATGCATTGGTCCAGCTTTCTGTGCCTTGACCTCTCTGAGCAATGGCCCCATATGGCAACATATGAACCATTTCTTAATATTAGGGTAATTTATCTGCCACTAAGGAATGAACCATTCCTTATGAACCATTTCTTAATATTAGGGTAATTTATCTGCCACTAAGGAATGTTTTTATATTCATCAGTTATACCAGCAGAATAGTTTAACTATATTTGGATGTTTATTTCTATGTCAGAGGTTTCTCAGTTATTGCAGTGATTGGTCTGGGTGGTATCAGGGAGGGTAAGTTTTGAGGAAAGATTCCTTAATAATTTCATATTTTAAAATTTGGAAAGAATCCTAATCTTCCTAAATTTTAGACTAATTTAATAGAAAAACAAAGTTACTTTAGAATACAAAGTAGACATACAAAATCTACAGCTGAATAATAATATCAAACAGCACCAAAATATAAAAACAGGGGAGTCAGCCCTAGAATAAACTTTAAGAGGTGATTTATTCTACCCTGGTTTGGTGTGGAAACTCATTTATAAAATTGGTAGCAATTATGACTTCCAACCTACTTTAATTAACCAGGGAACATAAATCTATAATAAAGGAACAGCAAGCGTCAGCTCATATTTTTACCCTCAAAAGTAGTTACCTTGGTTCTTGGAATTGAAAGCGATGTTTTATATTGTGTTCATGCAGCTGGAAATGGAAATAGGCCAGGACTGCTGAAAAGGCAGTTTCACTGATCAACATAATAGTCCTCAATGGATCTGGATTCTGCGAACTTGTTTCCTTTACTGTGTTCGTATCATGATATCTAAAATCCCCTGCATTTACATCTGTCATTCTCATTACCCTACCTGATGTCAAAAGAAATAGCCGCATGCTCTGTGTTCCTAGCCTTGTTTTCTCTATCCAGATCCTAATTTTATGAACTCATCGCCAACACTTTTACTGCTTAAAACTAGACACTGAGTGATAGTATATACAGATATTTGTAGATAGCAACATTGGTATTATAAAATCCAACTCTGTTACTAGCTTTTAAGTCAGTGTTTGAAAGTGTAGCGATCTCAAATTCTGAACACTGTTTTCCATATACATTGCTGCAAATACAGACATGTCACTCTGGTAGGAGTATGTGTCTCTTAGAAATAAAGTTTTGTGAATGATATTTGGTGAAAACAGATAGGATGATTGATAATTAGCCAGGGGCACAGGGTGAGGGACAAATATGTTAAAAATTTGTTGCCAAGGCCAATATCCCTGAAAAAGATGGACTTATTAACAATACCATCTAGTAGTTGTTTGTAGCCATGCTTTCCAAGTATATTTTAAAAACCCACAGCTAGTACCTTAACCCAGTGGTTTTCAGAAGCCACACGTGGCCTATATACAGATGTGGGACCTAACCCGAGGCATTGGAAACACACTGAAAGGTAGCACCCTTCTTGATACAACCTCAAAAGAGTTACAAATATAGCTATAATTTTCATTTTGAAAATCAGGCCATTCTTTAATAACTTGAGTTAAAAGTCATAGCTTAGATAGTTAGTGCTTATGGAATATTGTGTATAATCAAAAAAAAGGCAAACTGATCAAATGAACACAGATAAAAACAAAACAATTCTATCCATACAGTGATTTTCCATGTTTATACAATTTATGTTGTACAATATTGCATTTTAAGTGATTGACCAAATGAGGGAAAAATATCACTGCAGTAAATTTAATGTAGATTTAAAATTGGGCAATATGGCCTTTGTTAAATTGCGCTGATACTCTTTTTTAATTTCATAAATCTTTTCCTTTTTTCAGTTTTAATTAAGCTATAACCTGAACCAACAAATCTGCTACACATTTCTTTTGAAATAAAAATTATGCCTCTAGGCAAATTTATATAAATTCAAAAAGTTCAGTCAAATGTTAGAAAGGATTAAGAAAACTATCGCTGGGTAAAATGAGTTTAACATTCATATCCTATTATAAGGCACTTATATGAAACTAAATTAAAATTTCTATGTGGATTGAAATGTTCAAACAGTCTTATGGTACGATTTACTTTCTTCTAAGATATGCTTCCTTTTTCAGCTTTGTATATATTTTTAAAAGATTTTTTAAATTTATTTTTAGAGAGAAGGGAAAGGAAGGAGAGAAGGAGAGACACAACAAAGTGTGGTTGCCTTTCGTGCACCGGCAACTGGGAATCTGGCCCGCAACCCAGGCATGTGCCCTGACTGGGATCAAACAGGTAACCCTTTAGTTCTCAGACCAACACTCAATCCACTGAGCAACACCAGCCAGGGCTTGCTTTTTTTTTTTTTTTTTTAAAGAGAGAGGAGAAGGGAGGGAGAAAGAGGGGGAAAGAAACATTTATGTGAGAAAGATATATCGATTGACTGCCTCTCGGACATGGACATGCCCTGACCGGGGACTGAACCCACAACTGAGGCATGTGCACTGAATGAGAATGGAACCAGCAAACTTCCACTGTGAGGGGAGGATGTCCTACTGAGCCACACTGGTCAGGACTGTATTCTTGATGTTACAACACAATCATTTATAGGGTTAGAAATCCGTTCCTTTATTTATTCATGTATTAATGTCATATTTATTAATTGCCTTCTATGTGCCTTTCGTTGAATTGTTTTTAAGCAAAGATTTATATACATATACATCTTTTTTTATTTTATTTTTTTATTTTATTTATTTATTTTTAGAGAGAGGAGAAGGAAGGGAGAAAGAGCAATGTATGTTTGCCTCTCACATGGCCCTCACTGGGGACCTGGCCTGCAACCCAGGCATGTGCCCCGACTGGGAATCGAACCGGGACCCTCTGGTTCCCAGCTCGCGCTCAATCCACTGAGCTACACCAGCCAGGCTACATATACATCTTTATATAGATTATAATCTATATATAGATTTATATGTAAATATATTGTATTCACACATTTATATCTTTATATATCTATAAAGATAAATTTATATATATTCAATATCTAATTTTTTTTCTCCTCTAGCCAGTACAACATCCTTTGACAAAAATGTCCATTTCTTACACCGTGTGATTCTGGTAAAGTTGACCATTAAGTACCCCTACACCCTTCCCCATTCCTCCCCATATACACCAGCCACACGTGTGCCACGACACACTGGTGTGTGCAAGGTTTTTAAATGTGCAACTCCTGATTAGCCAGGGACACTGACCTCTTTTCCCTTAGATTATGAAATAAAAAAATGACAATGGCCAACACAGCAATAGCTGTTCAGTGTGATTAAATCAAAATTATACCCTTTTTTGGTCAGATGGACAAAAAATATATTTTTTGGTGTGCCACAGAATTTCAGTTATTAGTTTATGTGTGCCATGAGATGAAAAAGGTTGAAAGTTGCTGCTCTAGCCAATTGGTGTCCTTTTTAGGGTTTGATATAGATGCTGATAGAGATATTCTCTCTCTCTACTTCTCCCTCTCCTGGGAGCTTTATAGATATTGTGAACCCGAAACTGCTGTCGGCTGGCAGAGGTTGCATAGGAATGAAGTCTACAGAGAGATAAGCTCAGACAAGATGTGCAAAAAACAATTACATCCACTTGAGAATGACAAAAGGAATCATAGAATTAGTCAAACTGAATCAGATTTTTAGCAATGAATGAGACACCAATAGTTGTAAATGAGTAAGAACGATCTTTTAAGCTTGTGGGAAAGCGCAGGTACAAGTGGAGATGTAATTAAGTGCCTTCTTTCCTTCTCTCTTCCCTTCCTCCCTCCTTCTCTCCTTCCCTCCTTCCTTCCTCCCTCCTTCCCTCCTTCCTTCCTCCCTCCTTCCTTCCTTCCTTCTTTCCTTCCTTCCTTCCTTCCTTCCTTCCTTCCTTCTTTCCTTCCTTCCTTCCTTCCTTCCTTCCCATGTTTGCTTCCTCCCTCTGTTTTATCTTCCTTTCTTTTTTTCATCTCCTCCCTTCTTCCTGCCTTAAGCACTTTAAAGACAACTATAAGCCATAATGGATACTGAAACTAATAGATAGATGACAGATAGATGACGATGGATAGGTAGATGATAGATAGCTACATAGAAGATAGATAGATAGATAGATAGATAGATAGATAGATAGATAGATAATAGAAAGAGAGAGAGATGGGTGAATAAGTCCCAGTCCTCTAGAATCTTAGGATCAAAATGCAATACAATACCTTTATATTTGTTTGATGGAAGTGAAAATGATCTGTGCAAAACAACTTTTTTCTGTCCTTAGAATTCAGATAATAGAACAATTCTATAAATATACATTTTTACAAAAACACATTTTATAGAAGAGTTTTATGTTTTTGAAATATGTCAAGAGGCCACAAATTATAAATAGCCCTAAGTGTATTTAAAATATGATAATTTAGATAACAACAATATGTAAATTTCTTTGAAATGTCATAATACAATTAGTAAATATTAAGTCCCACTCTCCCGCTATGCTTTGTGATAGAATCTTGAAAATAATGGCTTCAGAATTTTATTTAGGTACTGTGTTGCTGATAATTTTTCATATGGCATAAATAGTTATCAATTGAAATTGTGAATAGAAAATCAAATAGAAACACATTTGTTTCTAAAAAACAGATAACGATGAAGGAAGGACAGAAGAATAATATATAAATAAACTTAAACATCATACACACACAGAATGGAAGTATTTTCACATTGTTAAGAGGACAATTTCACCTCAATGTGATAACATTCAAATTTCAATTAATTTTAATGATTTGGAGAAACTAATTTATTTTTTAAATAAGACTTCTTCAAAACAATGAACTCTATCTATATCACCAATTATAAAATTGCTTGCATTTTACAGCTAGAAAATACTTCTGACAGTTAATCAAATGTTAAATAGATAAAAATGTTCATTTCATAACTCTTAAAGATTAAAGAGAGCCTGTTACTAAGATTTGAGATATTTAGAGTTATTTTTGTTCAATATGTTTTAGTTTATAGGTTTCTCAATTTAATGTTGGGCTATAGCCAAAGTATTTTTTTTTTATTATAAACTGTACTCTTAAATATGCATTTTTAATTTATGTCTCCATTAAATTTTTTAAAAAATGTTTCCACATAAATTGCTTAAGATAAATGAGAACAGTTAAATGAAAACCTTGCAGTTCCCCATTTCATTTAATATAACTTGCACAATATTATTTTAACAAATGTCTACTTCACACTTTGGATTATTTAGACATAACATTAAAGCCATTTTTACCAGTTTTTTAAAAATGTATTTATTTAGGCCCTGGCTAGTGTCACTCAATGGATTGAGTGCTGGCCTGTGAACCAAAGGGTCACTGGTTTGATTCCCAGTCAGGGCACATGCCTGGGTTTCCGGCTAGGTCCCCAGTAGGGGGTGCGCAAGAAGCAACCACACTTTAATGCTTTTCTCCCTCTCTTTCTCCCTCCCTTTCCCTCTGTCTAAAATTAAATGAATAAAATCTTTTTTAAAAACTTTATTTATTTAATTTAATTTAAAAAGAGGAAAGGGGAAAGAGAGAGGGAGAGAAACATCGAAGCGAGAGAGGAACATCAATCAATTGCTTTCTGTGCTTGCCCCAACTAGGGACCAAATCCACAATCTAGGCATATGTCTTGACCAGAAATTGAACCAGTGACCTTTCAGTTTGCTGGATGATGCTCTACCAACTGAGCCACATCAGCTAGAGCTGCCAGTTTTTTTTAAGTGAGGTATTTTGTATAAAAACAAGATAAAATGATGTGGTTTACAATAGACATTGGTATAATTTCATTATCTAATGCTGTGCACATATTTCTACATGTATAAGCCATTCCCAAATTATAAACACAACTATTTCCAAAACTTTACATATGAGAAGATATTTTTCAGAAAGGGAGAATGCTGGTGATTTTCTTAGTCTCATAAATGTTTGTTTCATACACAAATCAGATGTCCTAGGTAACATTAATACCCTTATATTAATTTCTGTATATAAGATTACTCAGAAAAATAACAATACAATCTGACATATTGTAGTAGGAAATATTAATGAGAAAGAAATGGAAAACAATATAATTCAACAAATTATAGTAGGAAATACAAATGAGAAAGAATTGGAAAGTAATATTTCATTTGAATTATTTTTTTTCAAACATTTCTCTGGATAAATACATACTATTAAATCAGTGATTTTTTAAAGCAATATACTGTACCAGACATTATGATTATTTCTAATTATTCTTAACTTTCAATCCAAAATGTTTGTAAAATTAATCTCTATTCCCATTAGGTGCTATGAGCAATCTAAGCCACTCATTCTCAATGCTTAGAAGAGAAGAAAACACATTAGAATGAGGAGGAAGGTCTCATTTCTACAGCCTCTGATTAGTACCTTCGGCTCCTCAGCTCATTCTATTGTGCAGCCATGACTGAGAATCACTCATCTAAGTTACCTTCCAGTGAGTGTTTCAGGGATCAGGATTGGTTCAGACCTGGGAAAATCAGAGACTAGGTGCCCAGACAGGTTAAAGCTACAATACGTTGCCCATGGGTGATGCCTAGTGACAATGACACAAACTGCATAAGATATAACAAGATGATTCTAATTGTATTTTAATATATCTCAGCTGATGTCTTTCATGGGTAAGGCACTCTTCCTCTCTGAATTTGCATGCCTGACAGACATACGATGTGAATGGAATCCTTACCAAGTCATGATCTTGTCCATCCTAGAGAGATTTAGAAGAATAGGGTAGAGTTTCAGACATCATTTTACTTAAATAAAGACAAACTTGAGCAGCCCTAATTTTATAAATTTTAAGGTTTCTTCCCCATCTCTTATGAATGGGGCTCTTCTGGGAGGCTAAGAGGAAAGTGAAATAGTGACTGTTCTCTAAGGATGAGGATTTCTGAGGCGCTCCACACCTGGTCTGTCAGCTTCCAGGGTTTGCCAGGCTGCTGGTTTTAACATCTCTCATAGTTGTGATGAGGCTGCTGGTTTTCAAAGCCACTGTGGAGCTGGGAGAGGGCCAGTTAAAAACCGTAAAGCTCACTGTTTTTAACTAAGATTCTGCCATTTTTTTCCTAGAATAAAAATTTCTTCAGATTGTTTTAAGCTTTTGGTTAATTTCCACAGTTATAAAAAGGTGGTTTTTAACAGTCATTGATAGCTTTCTCATAGCTCTTGTAGAGAAATGGATTTTTATTGTGCTTACCGCACCATTTCAGTATACTATGTCCCACACACTTTGAAGAACCAGTTTCTATTCTTTTTGTCTACTTTACCTCCAGCTGAAATTCAGTATAAAAGCAGGTGCTATCCCTCACTCTAGATCAGAGGTCCCTCATCCCTGGGCCACTGACCAATAACAGTCCATGGCCTGTTAGAAACAGGGCCGCTGGTTAGAAACAGCAGAGGGTGAGCAGCGGGGAGTGAGCGAAGCTACATCTGTATTTACAACCCTTCCCCATCACTCTCATTACCGCCTGAGCTCCCCCCGCCCCCGTCAGATCAGGGGCATTAGATTCTCACAGGAGCACAAACCCTCCTGGAACTGCATAATGCAAGGGGTCTAGGTTGCTCACTCCTTAGGAGAATCTAATGCCTGATGATCTGAGGTGGAGCTGAGGTGGTGATGTCAGCACTGGGGAGCGGCTGCAAATACAGATTATCATTAGCAGAGAGGTGTGACTGCACAGAGACCTTAATAAATCAATTGCTTCTAGACTCATAGCAAAACCCTATCAGTATATGGCAAGTGACAATTAAGCTGCATCTGGTGGCAGGCTTTATAGTGGCAAGTGAGTTGATGTGCTTCGATTGTAGGTGCATCTGGTGGCAAGCTCTAAGTCAGAAGCCGATGCCTATTTCAGTCTGCATGTGGCCTGCCCATTATCTTATTTACCACTTCATCCGCTCTTAGTTCCCACATTGGACACTTGTCAGTGACAGTTTGGGTAAGCCCACATTCTAACCCTAGTCAAAATGAGGAAAAGACAAACATTGCTGGAGAGCTTCTTTGAAAAGGGGAAAAGACAAAATGATGAGACAGCAGAAGACTCTAACTCTGCCGACAACAAGAAAGCTGCATTTAAAAGAAAATACCAAGAATTCTACTTAAATTATGGGTTCATTGCAGCAGATAAAGTGGCTGCATTCTAAGTCAAACTGGAATCACGGGGGTGACAAGTGGACAGAGGGATTTTTGCTGTTTCAAACATTAACAGAGACTCTGAGGGAGACTGAGCCAGGGCCTTTTGCTCCCAGCTGGTGCATGGTCACCTACCTCAGCATTCAAAAGAGTTTGAGCATTACTTCCCAACCACAAAAGACCCCTGAACCGGGAAGGAATGGATCCGTGAACCATTTGTGAATAAGTCAGGTGAATTGACTTTGTCCATGTTAGAACAGGATCAACCGCTTGAGATCGCAAATGACAGTGGCCTTAAAAGTCTGTCTGAGACAACTTCAAATCTCCATACATTCTGGACTAAAGTCAAGGCACATATCCTGAGGTTGCCACAAAAGCACTGAGAAGCCTGCTTCCATTTCCAACATCCTGTCTTTGTGAAGCAGGGTTTTCTGCAGTGACAGCAACCAAAATGAGATTACGGAGTAGACTGGACGTAAGCAACACACTTCAGGTGTCACCGTCTCCCATCACCCCCAAATGGGACCGTCCAGTTGCAGGAAAACAAGCTCAGGGCTCCCACTGATTCTGCATTATGGTGAGTTGTGTAATTATTTCAGGTAATAACTAAAGAATCTAGGTTGTTTCTATCTTGGAACTCTACCTTCCTCACATTGTTTCCAGCTACAGAGGAGAAAAAAAGAATGAAGCGAGGAGACCCACACATCCAGGGCAGCTTTAAAGCAGAGTGATCCATCACTTCAATTCCCCTCAGCATAAATTGGTGATAAATCACCACCTTCAACCACTAGACATGCGGGGTCTCTGAAACAGAGGGGGACACCTGGATAGTTGATGAAAACGACAGTCTCTGCCAGAATTTCACAGTCTAAAATCCGAACAAAAGCCAGCAATGAATCTAATTCTTCTATTGTCTTCCTGATCTCCTTTGACGGTTCTAACTTCTGTTTTGTCATTTCTATCAACTAGGGTTAGTTTCTGTAGGCTTTTTCTTCTTAGTGACTAATTGCTAAAATGAAAAATATTCACCAATACAGCTTGATTTTTTTCTATATAAATGATTGGGATGATTATAAGTATATATGTAACTCTAGTATAGAAAAAATGGAAAATTAGATATTATTTTAAAGTTAGAATGAAAGTAAAGTAACATTCTAGGCATTTGGCCATATCTCTTGTGACACTTTTTAATATCTTACTATCAAATATTTTACTCTTCCTTACTCTCCTAAATATGTTGGGTGACATAATCATGTAAATTTCTGCCATATTCACTGAGATTCAAGCATATTGAGAGTCTTTTAAAATATAGTACTGCAACCCTGGCTGGTGTGGCTCAGTAGATTGAGTGCCAGCCTGAGACCCCAAAAGTCGCAGGTTCAATTCCCAGGCAAGACACATGCCTGGTTTGTGAGCCAGGTCCCCAGTTGGGGGCGTGCAAGAGGCAACTGGTCTATGTATCTCTCGCATATCATTGATGTATCTCTCACACACTGATGTTTCTCTCCCTCTCTTCCTCCCTTCCTTCCCTTCTCTCTAAAAATGAATAAATAAAATCTTTAAAAAATAAATATAGTACTACAGTAATAAGTAAGTTCAGTAGATACTCTTTGTGTTGAATATATGCTGGATAGTCCAATGAATCTCAATTTCATAGCAGCACTAGGGAAAGTTTTTTGGGGGTTTTTTTGGACTGAATCTTAATTTTGTTATTGATACGAATCTGCATTGTAAACCTAAAAAAGATAAGGATAATGCCCATTTTAAATTCTCTCTCTCTTTCTTTCTTTCTTTTTTTTTTTTTTTGGTTATGTTAGGAACACTTAACTGAGGTCTACCCTATTAACAAATTTAAGTACAAGGCAGTATTGAAAGATATGCAATGATGTTGTGTATCAGATCTCTAGAACTTATTCATTTTATGTAACTGAAAGTTCAGCCTTTTGAACAGCACCCCCCTGCTTCCCCTTCCACCCAGCCCCTGGAAAACCACTATTCTACTCTGTTTCTATGAGTTGACCATTCTAGATAGCTCATACAAATGGAAATACACAGGATTTGCCCTTCGTGACTGGATTATTTCATGTAGCGTAATAACCTCCAGTCTTATTCATGTTACACATAGCAAGATTTTCTTTTTCTCACTCTAAAGTTTCTTATATTTAATTTAGTGCCTAACTTGCAAAACTTGTGCAAATACTTACTGAATAAATTAATTTCTGGGAAATTAAATATCAATACCATAATCAGCTCTCCTTATTACTTTGTGAGTCATTGTTGACTATTTATTCCATTAATTAGCTAAATGTGCAT
Organism: Micronycteris hirsuta; assembly: GCA_004026765.1. Lineage (NCBI taxonomy): Eukaryota > Metazoa > Chordata > Mammalia > Chiroptera > Phyllostomidae > Micronycteris > Micronycteris hirsuta. The sequence goes on from PVJI01001227.1 coordinate 115,070, forward strand.
ACATGCTTTTTCCCAACTTCAAATTTTACATTTTTTCCTAATCTGATGCTTGCTATTCATCTCTGCACTGGCGTGATCATGCGCCACAACCCTCTGTGATAGGACAGCACATAGCTCACAGGCATGCCCCATTTGCTATGGGCAGGTGCTGAGCTTCACATACTTGAGCTCATTTAATCCTCCATGTAAGGATTGGTATTCTGAATCTTTTTGTTTCACAGCTAATGCAACTGAGGCACCTAAACACTAGTAAGGTGCCCAAGGTCACTCAGGTAGTCTGGGATTTAAATTTAGCCCGTCAGACTCCAGGATGTATTCTATCACAGCATTCTCACCACTGTTATGTTGCCTTGCTCCTGTGCTATGACTAAAACTATGATTTCCTTTCATAATCAACATACCTCCCATTGGTGTAACAAGGGCCTTTCCTCAGAGAAATACTAGGTCTGCTGGGAAAAAACCCAACCATGGTTAATATAATGAGGATGGTTTGTGTGACATCAATGTAACCTGGAAGCTATGGAGAGTGGACAGGAATGCGCATGTGTGAACAATGATGACTTCACTGTACTACTCAGTGAGGGCGGTAGATGCTGTTGAATGAGCATGTGGCCATTGCATTCAAAATGACTGAGCTAGTAGAGCAATTAATCTGCATCAAAATTTGTGTTAAGTTTGAATATTCCTCTGTGGAATCTATTTGGGTGATTCAGAAGGCTGCAGCTATGGTGACTGGTGATTGGCAGCTTCATCACAACATGTCTGCTCATGCAGTTTTTTTGTAAAACATCAAATTGCTCAGGTGACTCAGCCTTTCCACAGCCCATATTTGGTGCCCTGCGACTTCTGGCTTTTCCTCAAACTAAAATCACCTTTGAAAGGGAAGAGATCTCAGGCCATTGATGGAATTCAGAAAAATACAACAGGGCAGCTGATGGCAATTGGGATAACTGTGTGAGGTCCCAAGGTACCTACCTTGAAGGGAGCTGAGGTATCATTGTCCTATGTACAATGTTTCTTGTGTCTTGTATTTTCTTTAGTAGATGTCTCTATTTTTCACAGTACATGGCTGGGTACTTTCCAGACTGAACTTGTACATATAAACATGAAGAACTGATGTTTATATTTCAAATTAATTATCTTATTAGTTAATGCCTATATTTTAGTTATATTTTTATTTTGTAAAATTTGGAATCATGTTCAGATACAAGTTTTAAATTTGCTTCATATCAATAATGCCCCTTTCAGTAAGTTACTTATTTTCAGCTCTTTTAGCACAAGTTTTTTTAATCTGTGACATAGCTAAGTTAAGACAGACAAACAAAAATGTTTTGAAGTATTAGCATAGTGAGTGAAACATAGTCACCTTTTAATTAATATAAGTAGTAAGAAAACTTCTTTAAAACTTCATCAACAGTATTTAATTTTATACCAGTAAGCAGAAAAAAGTGTTTCTAACATGAAATAATATCCATTCCCATAAGGATTATAACAATTATTTTTTGCCATGTTTATGACAAATATCATCCTCTGTTTAGTTAAGTTTTATGATTCGCTATCTTGAGTAATCTGTTGTTAAATCTCATGGTTAAAACACCGAGTACCATAAAAAGATTTAACCTATTGCTTTATTATTTAAATGCAAGAGACACTTTTATTACAAGGGAGATGAATAAGAGGCTTCTAAGTAAGTTTGTCCTTAAATAGAGAGAAGTTACAGGAATGCATATTGCGGGCACATTAGATCATTCCATTGGCTCTTACAGGTACATAGGCATCACAGTCCACTTCGAGTTTTATCTCTGGTAATGTTACTTAATATCAGATTTCTCCATATGAAATAGGACATAAAAAGCCCCTAATTCCATCTTATATTCCAGAAAAGGTCAACAAAGAAGCTGTGTTGTACAGGAAATAATACATATTTAACCAGTAAATGTCACAGGATTTACTACAAAATAGTAGACTAATGTTCAGTTATGAATGTACATGTTGAGGATTAGCCTATGGTACAGGAAGCGACATGTTCGAGAGATCTCCTTTTGAGAGCAGTAAAGTACCTAGAGCATTACGAGGCTTAGTTGAATAAAATTGCACCATATATACACATTCATAAGCTTCCAAATCTTAACAAGTTAAAACTTCATCAAAAATTCAACATAAAATAAAAATTTCTACCAGCAACATTGCATGAAACCCTAATTCAGAGAGACTGACATTACCAACACCTACATTGTTTGTCCAATTCACGGCTATCCTCTAGCTAATTTTAAAATGCATTTCTATTTTCTTCATTCTCCTTGAAGATAGGATCATGAACAACTGGCTCCACATTCTCAGGAGACTGTTTTTGAAAGGAGCAGACTTTTAAAATTCTATTTTCTTAGAAAAGAACAGATTCAAGATAGTAAAACATACACATATGTAACTACAAAATATCCGTAGCCATTCATAAATAACAGTAGGAATGTAAGAATAAATAATTAACAACATTAAACACACTTTAATTTACACAAATTTAGTACCTATTTAAAATCTCCTTGAACAAAGTATGTTTATGGCTTAGAAACAATCATTAAACACCAGTTGTATGCTAGTTTGTGAAGTGTATATTACCTTCCTGTTAAAACAAAAATAAGGATAGTACAGACTAAAAGAGGACCTCGTAAGTTTATTTGTTGTAGATGGTGATTTCATCGATTAATGTTTTAAAGACAAAGTATTTCCCTCAATTATATAATCACTCCTAAAAACTATAAAGTTTATCTTAAGATGAATAATTATGAACTAAAACTATTAGTGTCAGATGGTTTTAATAAGTGTACACTTTGTTACTCAGACTATCCATGAGACAGGTGACTTTAAATACATTCAGTTGTTTGTGCCAAGGTATTTTTCCTCTTTCTACTCTGTTTTGATTGTGTATTCAGCCTAAGATGGTACATGATGAGAGAACAGAGTTATTGTGATGTGACTTGTCTTACTTGTCAAATGATTTGAAGCCTACTTTAGATGAACAGTTTTTAAAATTCCAGTTGAATTTTCTAAAGAGAATGGAAAGGAATGAAAATACTCATCATAGGAATAAACATGGAAAAAAAAGCAGGCTGTGAAAAAATGTCCTTTATCCTTTTCATACCTTTTTATTTTTCTTTCCACTTTAAAACCTATTCACAATTACCTCTCTTGATCTATTTCTTTGTCATTTAGGAATAAATTTATTAGCCCATTTAATAAGTCACTTAAGCTCTCATTGCCTCAGTTTCTTTATCTGCAAAAAAAGGGGGGGCAGGATTAGAATATGTGACCCACAAACCTCAGGGTGTGTTAAGAACCCAATTTGAGGACCTTGTTGTAATGAAGATTCCTAAGATCTGCCTCCCAAATTCTCATCTGCTGAGACTGGGTAAGCCTCTGACTTTGCTTTGATAAACAAGCGCTTTGAATTTTTTTTTAAAGATTTTATTTATTTTTAGAGAGAGAAGAAAGAAAAGAGAAAGAGAAGGAACAAAACATCAATGTGTAGTTGTCTCTTGCGTGCCACCTACTTGGGGACCTGGTCTATAACCCAGGCATGTGCTCTGACTGAGAATTGAAGCGGTGACCCCTTGGTCCCCAGGCCTGTGCTTAATCCATTGAGCTACACCAGCCAGGGCCCTTTGAGATTTTTTAAGCAGGTGTTCTGCAGTCACCATGAAAACCTAAAAATTAGGCAAATTCTGTACAAGATTCCTCCTGTCTCTCGTAAATCCCCAAGACATTTTTTTTTCTTTAGACTCCATAAAAAGAATGAAAACGGATTTTCTGGCATATAAAGGTGAAGTACAAGGAATTTTGATATTATTAAAGTGCTTCAATTCATCCAGTCAGGTTTTTAACACTTACAATGGAGGCCATTCTATAAGTCAACAGAGTTTTGCAAGAGAAATATATCTTTGCACAGTGATTATATTGTAGCTTATGAAGCATTTCACTGAATACTACAAAACTTTGTAAGCGGTCTTCTTTGAAATTTTGTTATCTCTTAATCACTTCAAGGTTATAACAGAGCTAAAATTAATATGTAGCTTGCCTTTTCATTTTGAACTTTAGTTTGTGTTAGAACATCAAAAAGAATCAAAATTACAAAGGTTTAGACCTAAATTATACTCTAGAGCTTACTTCATACATTTCTGTTCCCTAAAATGTGTTATAGCCCTCATTTATCAACAGTCATAATGCATGTGTGTTTGCACGCTCATTGCACTGTATCTGGCTCATTGTAGACACTCAAAAAAACTCACTAGTAAATGAGTGAATAATGGTTGAAATAGAATAAAAGGATCCCATTACAGAGAGGCTAATTAAGGTACTTGACATCACTTATTTGGTACGTAGCAGCAGATCTAGGTTTAGAGTCCGTTCAGATTTCCTGAATCCACGAAAAGACTTTTAAACATTTGTACTGCTTCTGTAGACAAAGAGCTCTTTAAGTTTTCAAAAAATGTGTTGAAACCTGCCTCTTCTCTTCACTCATCTTCACTTTCATCTTGGGCAACATAGCTTGAAATACTCAGGGTACTGACACTTTATATAAGAAATCTTAATCCTCACGACCTACGCAATTGAAAATCTGGATACTTCTAGATTATTCTTTCTGATGATAATAGGTCTCTCTGATTACCAACAAATGTAGCTCCATTATGTGGCAATAATGTAAACTCAATTTTAAAATGATGGCCCATAACCAGTGAAATCATGTCACTCTTGAGTTATAGTTGTTTGTGGGAATTGTACCATAAAGTGAGGCTTGGTATTTTATATCACACTAGCTCAAATTTGTATGCTTTAAATCTTTACAAAGTGGCCCTGGCTGGTGTAGCTCAGTGGATTGAGCGCGGGCTGGGAACCAAGCGGTCCTGGTTCGATTCCCAGTCAGGGCACATGCCTGGGTTGCGGGCCAGGTCCCTGTGAGGGCCATGTGAGAGGCAACCATACATTGCTGTTTCTCTCCCTCTCTTTCTCCCTCCCTTCCCCTCTCTCTCTAAAAATAAATAAAAATAAAAAATCTAAAAAAAAAAAAAAAATCTTTACAAAGTGCAACTACACAGTATCATCATGTGAATTCTGGCACAGAGTCTCAAAGGGGCGACGGCTGTCTAGGCCACCTCTTGTCACTGCCCTGGTTTTCTGTGTGGCCTTGTTTGATAGTAGCAGGAGTAACTGGAGTGGATGTTTAGTTACTTAATTTAGTCACTTTCCCCTGAGGAAAGGCGGATATTATAGTCTGTTTTGTCTTAGTGTATAGGGAATGAGATTTTTCATGCGATATACTTTATTTTAGGTGGATGCCATGTCATTTGGGAGGTAAAAAGTCAGGAGCCAGTTTAAAAAGTAACTGCTACTTAAGGCCTCAGCAGAGGTAGATTGTTTATTTGTTTGACTGAAAAAAAAGTCCACTTGAAATTCAATATATTCAAGAGAAGACACAATTTAGTGGACCCTTGTTGTTTCAGTTACCTATTGCTGTGTAACAAATCACTCAAGATGAGGTGGCTTAAAACAACATGCATTTTGTTACAGCGCAGACTCTGAGGTTGCTGACGCCCAGACGTGCACTTTCTCTGCATCATGCTTGGAGTCTTCACACAGTTACAGTCAAACGGCGGCTGGGTCAGGATGTCTGGCTTCTTGTTGTTCCCGTCCGTGGCCTCTCTCTCTCCAGCGGATCTGCTTACAGTTCGTTCATGCTAGCATCAGTGCTCTGAGAGCAGGATGGGAAGTTGCAAGGCAAGCTTTTTAAATTCTGGGGCTCAGAAGTCCTAGAGCACCCCTTTCTTCTCATTCTGTAGTCAACGCGGTGACAAGGCCAGCCCAGATTCAATGGGAGGGACAGAACCTCCCTCTCCTCAAGGGAAGAGCAGCAGGTGGGAGAGATGAGTAGAAATGTTTTGTGTTATCTTTGCAAGCTAGCTACCACAATCATTGTTCTTCTAGTTAAATATTTATACATCCAGATTTTTGATGATTGTGATCTTTGGGGATAGGTGTGGAATGCTTTCTAAAATGATTTCTGTGGTTTTTGAACAGGCTATTGCAATTCTCTGGGGCCCACATATACGGTAAAACTGCATTACCCAATGTTATCTATGTACTTTTATAAAAAATGGAGAATAACATAGGTTGGTTGTGTGGAGAAGATGAAGAAAAAATGCTGGGAATCCTATTATCACCCACAAAACCAACACCAACCTTGCCAGTCTCATTCACTCCCGCAATGGAGGATTCCTGTGGGTACGGGCGCTCTTCCGCTCTGGATCGACAGAGATGCAATGTGAGAGGAATGCTTACGCAGGTCATGATCTTTTCCATCCTAGGGAGAGCTGGAGAAGTGGGGGAGTGATTAAGACAGCCCCCATCCTAGATAAATGGGAGGTCAACCAGAGCAGCCCTACTCTGTGATGGGGGGCTATACATTTTAAGGGTTTTCCCTCAGCTCCTGGCAGTTCTTGTTAATCAGATCAAACCTACTCTGAATGGTCTTCCTTTATCAAGGTGATGCCATCAGATACTGAGTATCTCTATTATCTATCTGTCTGTCTTTCTGTTTATCTACCTATCTTTCATACCTTTACTTCTTCTTCAGACCAATTTGGAGATGTCGCATATATTTTGTATTTTCTTAACTTTGACTTTATATGTAGGGAGGTAAATTTAATGAATCAGAACAATCTTCCAGTCAAATTTAGCTGACAAAATTGTCTTATTCAAAACACATTTTGAAGCATATCATATTTATTATCTAATATCTAATCATTAGTATTAAATTTTACCTCTATTTTCTAAAGATAGCAAATATTTGTAAAGAAAAAAAAATCTTCAAAGCATAGGCTGACAACAGCTTTCCTTTAAAAACAAATCCTAACCACCAAGAATACATAATCCTAAAATTACTTTAGAAATAAGGTGTCAGGCCACATATACCTGAATGTAATCTTCTCTTTGGATCATAGAAGAAAAGAAGAAAATAGCAAGCTTGAATGCTTATTGTAGGAAGACAAACAAAAACTCTCGGTCTGCTCTGGAACCTCAGTGCCACCATGGAGCTCCAGCACGGGACAAAGACAAAGGCCTGGACCTTGACCTCAGTGACCGCTGAGTACTGGAGGTCCTTCAGACAGCTAGTAAACTGACCAAGTGGGCGTCATGAAATGTAATCTGAAATCATGTTTGGTTTTTCCTCTGTGGGGAGTTCTTTCTTGCCTCTAGGTGAAAAACATGGGCAGTTGCATGATTTTACACCTTATTCTTAGGTAATTAAAATTTACTTGGCCTCTTTAAATCATAGAAAAGTATCAATTCAATATTTATAACTTTTGGTCCTATGTACTGATCAAAACTGTCAATTCATGTAAGGTCATACCCAATCTCCTTTTGCTTTAGGCTTCCAACGCCGTTTAATTACAGCTTTGATTCCTCAAAGTTGGGACAAAGGAAGGGAGGCAGGTGAGAGGAGAAAGCCAGGTCTTACGTGGCTGGTACTCTTACAGCCTGTCTTCACTCGTAATGTGCTGACAACCATCTTCCTTAGTAGCTGTTCACAGGCTGTTCTCTCAGTCTGAGTGAATGCTTCTTTCTGCTCTTTTTTAGCTTCTTGTTTAGTCTTGCAACCCCTAAAATAGAGTAATATCTACCACTTAATGCTGAGATTTTTTGCTGCTCTAAAACTCTCTTTTGGCTAAGGTTATCTGCATGCCAGCTCTCTTTTACATGCAGTCTACCTACACATGGCCCTCAAGAACACACTCACACATCCTTTGCTCCTACAAGTAGTGAGGGGGAAAGTTGATCCTTACTGGGTGACAAAATCCTTTTCCCGTGGTCTTTGGAACAACTGCACAGCCCACACGAGTAAGGGAGTGGCATGCTCACCAACTTGTGACAGAAGTAATCTCATGTTTAATGCATAATAAAATGAGTTGTGATCATCTCCAGGAGCAGACTGGTGGTGAGGCTATGAATAGTGTTTGGGAAAGGGAAGAAGGAATCTTTCACCAGGAGGGTGCATAGTTCTGGGGTCCCCCTGTTTTGTTGGACACAGGTGATGTTGAGGCCAAAAAAGGATGGTCATAATTGGAGCATGCAGATCTTCAGGCTCTCTCTTAGCTCCTGTTGGAGTCTAGAAGCTGAAGAATGGAGGCCTTACCTAGAGCTTCTTATCCTGTTCCCCTTTGTGATGCTCAGAGGAAGGAATCTTCAATACTGCTGTGGTATCCTGCAGATGGGGGCACACGGGAAGAGGAAAAAGAGTCATTTGTTTGATAGGATTACATGTGTTTTGGAATTCTTTCTAACTAAAATGTAACATTGTTTTGGTGATTTTAAAAATCTGCATCTACAGAATGTCTATCTAACATTACAAAAGCTGGCAGCATCAAATATGGGTGAGAATGAAGACAAAACTGAGCTCTCGCACATTACTGGTGGAAGTGGTACAACAACTTCGGAAAAGGCCTGGCAATGTTTATAAAACAACACATACATCTACCCACCCTGCGGCCCAGAGCTCATTCAGGAAAAATGAAAACATATGTTCACACATACATATACACGAACATGAAACACACAAGAATGTTCATAGCTGCTTATTTATAAATAGCTCAAAACTAAAAACAGCCCAGATACCCACCAATATAAGAACAGATAAGCCATGGCTTGTTCGTGCAATGGAATACGTCTCAGTAATAAAAAGGAATGCAACATGGAATCTCAAACTCATAGTTCTGAGTGAAAGCAATCTTACACAAAAGAGCCGATGTTGTCTGTTCTATAGGAACTAATAGACCAGCAAAAGCAATCCATGAATGAAAAAACAGTGGCTGTTTCTGGGGTGGTGGGAGAAAGGACTGACTGAGAAGGAGCCTAAAGGAAGTTTCTGGGTTAGAGAAATCTTCTCACACTTGATAGGAATTTGGGGTTTCCCAAGCCTACGTTCTGTGAGTGTTACCTACACTTACTGAGGATACACTTAATATTTTTGTATTTCATTGTATGTAAATTTTATCTCAAGAGTAATTCTTTAAAATATTAAACTCTAGATAACACTATACATGCTTAAACTCTGGAGAAGTGTACTGATGTATGCAAGTTATCTGTAAAAGCATCAAAATTACAATGAAATGGTAAATGAATAGTGGAATGGAGTGATAATTGTGTGATCAGTAAGTATAGTAAAAAGTTAATCATAGAATATAGCTGGCAGGTACATATTTACTATAAAATATTTTGTTTAAGCTTGATAATTTTAAAAATAAAATTTTAGGACAAAAGTTTAGAAGTTTGAGGTGGGCATATGATCTTTTATTATTATGCCTTTCAAATTGTAAACATTTAAACAAAAGAAATCTCAAACTTTGTTAGGTACCTTTTATTGAGATAATGAAGATGATAAAAATATATTCATTCACTCAATAATTATTTATTGAGCAATTCATTATCAATCTCCAATAAGGACAGGGAAAACAGACTGTGCCTGCTCTTACATTTGGATATAGGAAGAAAAGGTCTTTATAACAACTCTGCTAATAAATGATACGTTGTTTCTACTGGAAAAATTTTAAACAAAATAATTTTGCTTCACAATCCCTAACACAGCTTGGATATTTTACATATACTTAATTAGAAATTATTTCAGTGAAGGTTAGCAAGTTATTATGAAAAGATATTTCAGAAGTAGGTTTTATAGTCCTTATATGGAAAGAGTAGTTAGCCAATTTCTCTGATTAATATTCTTTGTATCTTTGATGTAAAGTACAGTCATAAGATATTAGTTTCTAACATAAGTTTATCAAAATCAAACCAGTTGAGTAAGTAAGCTTTAAGAAGCACAACGTAGCAATTTTTTTTTAATAAATTTTGGTGTTTATTCTTTTTTTTTAAGATTTTTTATTTATTTTTAGAGAGAGGGGGAGGGAGGGAGAAAAAGAGGGAGAGAAACAGCAATGTATGGTTGCCTCTCACATGGCCTTCACAGGGAACCTGGCCTGCAACCCAGGCATGTGCCCCGACTGGGAATCGAACCGGGACCCTCTGGTTCCCAGCCCGCGCTCAATCCACTGAGCTACACCAGCCAGGGCATGTAGCAATTTTTTAAAAAATCAAGCCAATTCTCTTTTTTCCCAGCAACATCACAAGATTTGTCTCTAATTCCTACATAATGTAAATTATATCTAGCATGTCTCCTCGCTAAATCCACAGTGCCCGGACTAAAGTAAAATAGGTTTAAGCAAGTTCATTTAAAATATCATCCAGTGAGTGTACATGCAGCTGTCAAAAAATATTAGTCTTCTGGTGACTGATTTTAAATACAAATCCTATTATTTCTGTTATTGAAAATGCTAAAAGCATGCTTTGGACTAGTACGAACTTAGGTCCAATTATCAATCTTCTTTTCTTTCTCTATATTCTTTTCTTTTGTGAATTTTCCCACTTGACATTTTCACTAAGCTCTAGTCTTATTTCTCTTATAGAATAGCGAATATTTTCCTTTAAACATTTCCAACACTGAACTTTTCACCTTCCTCCCCAAAGAGTCATGTAACTTTCCTGTTTTATTCAGAGCTCTACTATTTTTCTCCTCAGCCACGTGCTAAACCTGACCTGTTCTTCTCTCAATCTAGTATAGGAAGCCATTGAATTTTGTTGGCTTTTTCCTCAAAAAAGTTTCTCATATCTCTCATTCTCTATTCTCATTGCTGCTAGCCTAGTTCAATTATACTTTATTGAGCTATTGCCATAGCTTCTACAAGTAAAATTTATTGTCAGTCTTTCTCCAATTATTAAAAACTAAGAAAATAGAAAAATTTTAAATTATTTTAAAAAGTGATTTTTGATATTTCTATGAGCTAAAAACTACTATTCGCATTTTTTTGATATATGCTCCTAGTGGCTTCTCACTTTCCTTGAAAAACATGATTTTTAATTATATATTATTTTGTCACAAATACACCAAAATTTATGTATTTAAGCCCCACATTAGCATATTTATTTTATTGCTAATATATTCTATTATAAATAACACTGATATGAACATTTGTGAATCTCTGATTATTTCCTAGAAATAAATGCCAAGAGGTGGAAATAGTTGAATAATATGAACTATCAAAACATTAATAATTATCTTGCCAAATTTCTCTCCAAACCCTACTTCCAGCAGTTTGTAGAGGACAGTGAAGGCTGTCGACTTACAGCCAGAACCCGCAGGGGTTAAGAAGGAGATAGTTAAACAGTTAATCACAAGCTTTAGCTGTATGCACCTGTGACTTTTGAAGAAGAAATATTTATCATTTAATTAGCCTGGGAAAGAAAGCAATTATGCCTGCAGTTTATCCCTGAGTCTGTGAAACGTCCTTGAGCTTTATCCAACTACCCCTTATAAAATAAACATGGAGATCATGTTCAGGGTCATTGTCTCTCCATCAGAGGATGATGTCCCACCTGGTCCCCGCTTTTCCTTCAAGTGTCTGTGTCTGTGTCTTTCTCAATCTCCCGTTGCCCCCCCTCAGGAACCTCCTCCTCACGCAGGTCACGGCAGGTGGCGCCCTGACCAGGTACCTGCGTATTGGGGAATTCATTAACCGGAGGCGAGGAGATGCTCCTGAGTGTGGCTACCAATCTTGAAATGAGGTAAGGAGCAAATTCAGTTTTCAACCAGGTGTAAAGCATGGGGAATGCAGGATCCGCAGAGAGGCGGCTTTATGAGCAAATGCTCAAATCTATGCTCATAGCTCCGGGAGCTAAAGTGCGTAGCTCTCAGAACAATTCTTAGACTTTGTCCAGCAGACTTGCCCTTGGTTTCCAGATGAGGGAGCTTTTAATGAAACTTCCTGGGCAAAAGTAGGTGAAAAACTGCGGGATCAATATAATGCAGAAGGACGGGCAAAATGCCCATTTTTACTTTCACCTTATGGGCTCTCATTCATGATGTACTCGATCTGCAGAAAGAGGAACTGAAAGTAAAGGAATCTATAGCAGATACTTTAGCATTGACAGTGGAGGGACACACCTCCCTCCTGCCAAAACCAACGACAACTCCATCAGCACCTGTGGCCGGGTGTGATGATGAGCCTCTTCTGCCAGCTTATGCTAGGGAGCTCAAGGAGGAGGCTCGGAAGTTGGAGAGGGAGAAAGAGGAGGATGATTCTAAAGAGGAAGAAGATTTTTCAGACCCTGAAAATTCCCATATGCAGGGACTGATGCGCCAACTTTCAGTGCTGTCCATAGAGGACGAGGGCCTCCATGAGGCTGTCATCAGACCACCCCCCACGGGGCTCGGCGCAAGACCTAAAGGGCCGAGAAAAAAGACTAGGTCTGAGAGTGCTGTGCCCAGAGAGACATCTGCCTTGAAAAGGGCATTGCAGAAACCTTGTGAGGAAGGTGAAGATGTAACAGGTTTTGCCTTCTATCCAGTGATTGAGAGACCTGATCCAAATGATCCCAATGAAATTCAAAGAGTTCATGACCCTTTGTCTTTTAAGACTCTTAAAGAGTTGAAAACTGCTTGCAGCATGTATGGGCCAACTTGTCCATTTGCTTTGGCATTGTTAGAAACTATTGGAACAGGGATCTTGACTCCGGAAGACTGGACGGTTCTTGCGAAAGCATGCTCGAGTGATGGAGATTATCTGATGTGGAAATCAGATTGGTTTGAGGAGAGTAGTCAGCAAGCTGATCACAACCGTGCTCAAAATGTGGCCATTACGCCCCGGCTGGTGTAGCTCAGTGGATTGAGCGCAGGCTGGGAACCAAGCAGTCCCGGTTCGATTCCCAGTCAGGGCACATGCCTGGGTTGCAGGCCAGGTCCCCGTGAGGGCCATGTGAGAGGCAACCACACATTGCTGTTTCTCTCCCTCTCTGTCTCCCTCCCTTCCCCTCTCTCTAAAAATAAATAAAAATAAATCTAAAAAAAAGTGGCCATTACCTTTGACATGCTGACTGGCACAGGGACTTATGAGCCTCTCATTCAGCAGTTGACATATCATCTGCAAGCTTATCAGTAGGTCACTATTTGTGCCACTAGGACATGGTGGCAGCTACCTACTAAAGGAGAAAAGACTCAGGATCTAAGTAAGATCAGGCAGGGACCAGAAGAACCATATCAGGACTTTGTGTCTCGACTATCAGGCAGTCAGTAGAATGATTGGGGATGCAGAAGCTGGTAATATTCTGGTTAAGCAATTGGCTTTTGAAAATGCTAACAAAATGTGTCAAACTGCCCTTTGTCCCTAATGGAAAACTGGCACTGTTTCTGATTTCATTCGCATCTGTGCTGATATTGGTCCATCTTATGTGCAGGGAGTCACTTTGGCTGCCGCTCTAAAAGAAGTGTTTGCAGGAGGCAAAAACAGAGAGAGAAATTGTTTTCAATGTCAGAAGCCTGGATATTTTGCAAGAGACTGCCCTCAAAAGCAGCTGGTACAAAAAGGGGCAGCTGATGGTAGGGGCCCAGAGCCTGGTTTTTGCCCTCGATGTCACCGGGGGAAGCACTCGGCCAGTGAATGCAGGTCCCAAATTGATATTAATGGTACACCCCTTTCTTCCCTGGTTGGGAAGCATTCAAAGTTTCAGAGGGGCCCATGGAACAGGGGTCCGCTGACTTACAAGGAGTAGGGTCAGTTCATTCCCCCCTTGGGAGTTCCCATTTATTAAAATGGGAGGACACAGAGGGAAAAGTAGGATTGTTGTAGCCTTATATTCTACCAGATCTTCCTGTTAACTTATGGGGTTGAGATATTCTCTCTGAGATGGGAGTGCTGCTATCAAGCCCCACAGCTGCTGTCACGCAAATGATGTTAAATCAAGGCTATTTGCCAGACACAGGTCTAGACAAACACTTCCAAGGACATGTGCAGCCTATACTGGCCCAAGGAAATCCAGGTTGCCAGGGGCTAGGATTTCCAGAATCCAGCTCTCAGCCTTTTCCATAGGGGCCTTGGTCAGATCTCCAGTCCAAAAGACAGCTGCTAAGATTACCTGGCTTTCTGATAAGCCTGAGTGGGTTGATCAATGGCCCCTGACAGGAGACAAATTGCTAGCAGCTCAGATGTTAGTCCAAGAGCAATCACAGGCAGGGCACATTCAGTAAACTATGAGCCCTTGGAATACTCCTATTTTTGTTATTCTAAAGAAACCAGGGAAATGGTGTTTGCTGCAAGACCTGTGAGAGGTCAATAAAACTATGCAACTCATGGGGTCATTGCAGCCAGGCCTGCCCCCTCCCCCTGCCATATCATGGGATTTTCAGTTGCTTATACTTGACTTAAAAGATGCCTTCTTTACTATCCCATTGCATCCTGATGACCGGGAACGATTTGCATTTTCATTAAATCACAGAGCACCTCTGCAGCGATACTGCTGGTGGGTGCTCCCACAAGGCATGGCTAATAGTCCTGCTTTATGTCAAAAATTTGTAGACAAAGCCATCTTCCCAATCAGGGAACAGTATCCAACTGCTTATGTTATACATTATATGGATGATATTTTTGATAGCACATTCAGACTCCACAATTTTACTACAAATTTTGGGGGACTTGGAAGTGTGCCTTAGAGCTCATGGATTAATTATAGCCCCAGAGAAGGTCCAATGTCAGGATCCTTTTCAATATTTAGGCCTGCTCATTGATGGGTGTACAGTAAAGCATTCAAAGTTTCAAATTCGAGTAGATTGCTTACAAACACTCAATGACTTTCAAAAATTACTTGGGGATATCAACTGGATATGTCCTTCACTTAAACTTACTACAGGTCAGCTTAGCCCTTTGTTTCACATCCTTAAAGGAGATCCCCAACCCGCCTCAGCCCGCTCTCTTACACCTGAGGCTCGTTCTGCTCTCATTCTAGTTCAGGAGGCAATTCAGCAGGCTCAGCTCACTCAGGTTGATACAACCCAGACTCTTTGGGTTGTAATTTTTCCTACTACCCACACTCCCACAGGAGTGCTTTGGCAACCAACAGGCATTATTGAGTGGGTACATTTAACCCACTCTCCATCCAAATCTCTCACTCCCTGTCCAGATGCTATGACTAGCCTTATTGCTAAAGCCTGTTACAGACTCAAACAGCTTGTTGGCCAAGAACCAGCAGAGATTGTTGTTCCTTTTACCTTAACTCAGCAAGGACAGTTATGGGAAAATTCTCCAAATTGGCAAACAGCCTTAGCAAATTTTCCAGGACAAATTGATAATCATTATCCTCAGGATAAATTAATACAGTTTGCTATAACCACATCTTTTGTCTTTCCTAAGGTTGTAATTAAAAAGCCCATTGCTAATGCCTTAACTGTTTTTACTGATGGCTCTAGCAATGGCCGGGCGGCCTTTCATAGTTTGTGGGGGTCCCCAGTTCAACAAACTTATCACGCCTCTGCCCAACGTGCTGAAATGTAAGCTTTGTGCATGGCCCTGACTCAGTTTCCCTCCCAACCTTTAAATATTTACAGCAACAACCAGTACACTGTGGGAGTGGCAACTGTTATTGAAACTGCCATATTGGGACACATAAACTCTGAGGAGCTTTTCCATCTATTTCAAAGTTTGCAAAAGTTAATTCAACAGCATGCCTATCCTTGCTTCATAGGTCATATCTGTGCTCATTCTTCTTTGCCCGGACCTTTTAGCCCAAGGTAATCAAACTATTGACCAACTTTTAGTTGCTCCCATACAACCAACTTCCCTTCTACAAGAACAGCAGTCTCATGCCCAGTTTCATCAAAATGCTAACAGTTTACGTAAATGAATCCATCTTACCAGAAAACAAACTCGTCAAGTTGTAATGCAATGTTCTTGGCATGTTAAACACACCCCAGTGCCCTCCATGGGAGTTAATCCCCGTGGTCTATGGCCAAATCAGATTTGGCAAATGGATGTTACCCATATTCCTGAAGTTGGTAAACTCCAATGGGTACATGCTTGTGTTGATACCTACTTTCGGTATATTACTGCAGCCTGTCAAACAAGCGAAAGTGCAAAACATGTCATCAATCACTGCTTAAGTGCCTTTGCTGCCATGGGCAAGGCCCAGGAAATAAAAACTGATAATGGGCCTGCCTGTGCCAGTTCAGCCTTCCACTCCTTTTGCCGTCAGTATAACATTCAGCATAAAACTGGTGTCCCCTACAATGCACAAGGACAGGCCATAGTGGAACGGTCACATAAAATGCTAAAGCAGTTATTAAATAAACAAAAAGGGGGAGACATACTCTCCTCCTCTCCCCAGAGAGGCCTCAATTTAGCCCTTTATACCTTAGATTTTTAAAATTGTGATGAACAAGGACTAACTGCAGCAGAGATGCATCACCCGGGGGCCACAGCAAAACCTGCAGGTTTGGTATTTTGGAAAGATTTAAACATTGGTGTGTGGAAGGGTCCAGAACCAGCATTAATGTGAGGAAGAGGACATGTTTGTGCCTTTCCAGAAGGTGCGGATCATCCCATCTGGGTGCCTGAGAGAGCAGTGAGACACTGTCATGGACCCGGTGAACCAGGTGGAACCCCAGATGAGGAGGCAGAGGCTGACCCCATCTGTAACTATGCCTCGATTGGCGTGCTCCACTCAAGAAGCCAAAGACCCTATAATAAACCCTGCTCAGATAGCTCAAGAGTTATTATCTGAGTTAAAAGGCTTCAATCTTTTTAATTTGCTAAAACACACCACTTGGTATCTAGGAGGACTTGTTCTTGCTATTCTAATCATACTCTGTGCTTTCTTATTAGTCTGCAGACAACTCCAAAAAAAACTCCAGCTAATTCACTTGGGACTGTATCGCCTGCATTTAGAAAAGAAAAAACTGGGAGAAAATGTCTGGGAGCCATCCTGTTCAGGGACTGTAGCCTCATGAATGGCTAAGGATGAGTGATTAGGCTTTGGGGTTATGAGCCATTGAGGAGACAAAATATATCTTCCTGGCAGGAGCGCAGAACCTGCCTCCCTCACTTCCCCTACATGGCCCGGGTTGATGACTGGTTAGCCAATGACGTGTAAGACTCCTCAGAGGAGGGGCAACCTAAGACAGGCACAGTCATGAAGGGACCATCGGGGAAGGACTTAGGGGACTATACAGAAGGGGCAAAAAGACCCTTATCCCTTGGCTTGTCATAGCCTGAGTCCTCATTCTATCTGTAAAAGGTCTCCTAATCTGTTGGTTGCTCCCCCTGCCTAACTCAGCCTGAAAGCAATGTCAGAGGTAATTGTGGCCTTGTACTGGTCGAACAGCTCTCAGAAGCCAATCTAGACAGAAAAAGAATGTAGATTTTTTCCTTTGAAGCCTGTTCTACCTAGCATAACCCTGTAGATCACAGTGGCATCAGTGCTTTTGGTCATGCCGCCATAGAAAAAAAAAGGGATAGATGTAGAGGATGGTGAAGGCTGGCGACTTACAGGCAGAACCCGCAGGGGTTAAGGAGATGGTTAAGTAGTTAATCACAAGCTTTAGATGTATGCACCTGTGACTTTTGAAGAAGAAATATTTATCATTTAATTAGCCTGGGAAACAAAGCAATTATGCCTGCAGTTTTTCCCTGAGTCTGTGAAATGTCCTTGAGCTTTATCCAACTACCCCTTATAAAATAAACATGGAGACAATGTTCAGGGTCATTGTCTCCCCATGAGGATGATGTCCCACCTGGTCCCCGCTTTTCCTTAAAATGTCTGTGTCTGTGTCTGTCTCAATCTTCCATCGCCCCCCTCAGGGACCTCCTCCCTGTGCAGGTCATGGCAGCAGAGTGTATCTGTTTTGCCTTCCTTGAAAAGAAATTAACATTATAAAATTTTAAAAACAGTTCTTAATATTATAGCTTAAAATAATATTTTAATTCTCAGTTCTATTTAATTACTGATAAAATTAAGCATTTTTTTCATAAGTTGACTGGCCAATGTGATTTTTTCTGTGAATTGTTAAAACTGGAAAAGTTGGCCTTTGTGCCGTCACTATCAAAACCAATAAGTAGAGACAAAGACTGAATCTTTATGGGCACTTCATTCAGATATTGGTGATCTGAGAAGACAGAGGGTTATGTACCCTAAAATACTCCTTAGCATCTCCTCTCAAGCAGACCTTTTTATAAGGAGAAGAAACGGGTAGGTAAGGGGGTTAGATAAAAGATTAATCAGATAAGAATTGCAATCTGGCGATTTTCCTGCTGATCAACAATTCTTCCATTCCCTCCCTGGAACACAATGGCTCAGACATCACCTGCAGGGATGACTTGCAGACCCCCTGGGGCACAAAGGTTGAATTGCTTGTGGAGCTCCTGGAGTCGCATAGGTCATGCATTCCAGTTCCTGGAATAACAGCTTTCCACAAGCACTAATCACTGAAGCCTATCAACTATAACTATAGATAAAATTTTGAACTTTTGAGTGCCCCTATCTTACCAACTCATGGTGTCACTCCATTTTTATATTGGAGACTTTGTCCTTTGCTTATTTGTTTAGCCATAGTTTTGCAGTCAGTGTGTTTGTCTCCAGCTTCTCCTAATTCCAATATATTCTGTTTTAATTTCAAGAGGAATATAACTAATACAGCATTTACTTGTCCAAACTGTAGATGGTTCTCCATTCCCATACAAAATCATGACTTAGAATTCATGAATTCTAATTCTCTATCTAAGCCTATGAGTAAGTATCAACATCCTCAACACCAATGATGTCTTCACACTTACCAAATGTGTATAAAGATATCCTTCCTTAACAGCTCCTTCCTTCCTTTTCCATCTAAATCTTATCTTCCTTGTGACCCATATGTGACATAAACCTTGCGCAGTTTCTCCAGCTCACATGAATTTTTCCTGGTGGAATTTTTAGTTTGCTCTTTCATTATTCTAACTACATGCTCCTGCCAAAAATCTGGAGACTTCACTGACAATTTTCTCTTCTTTATATATTCAACTCATAACCAAGTACTCTTAATTCTACATTATAAATACAATCAAATTCCCTTATTTATCTTTACTAACACTACCACCACCCCAGACCTCGTCTTAATCCTGCACTACCTAGACTATGAACAGCCCCTTCCACTACCTATACGTCATTCTCTCTTAAAAGGCAGATTTGATCACAGTTTTTACTCCCTTCCTAAAAAGTCTGAAAATAGATTTTTATCACACTAGGATAAAATCCAAAATCTTTTATCTGGCCTACAATATCCTGCAGGATCTGCCTGTTCTTTCTCCTGATCTCTCAGTACTTTCCTACTGTCACCTCTCCTCACAGTCATTCTTAAATGTCCAAAATTTCTTCACCAGTACTTTTCTTTGTTCTTCCTCTGTGTTACCCTGTTCTCTTCACTACTATCCACTGCTCCTGCAGTTGCCTACATAAATGTAACTTCTTCAGAGTACCCTTCTCAACTCTCCAGACTAGGTAACATTCCTTTATTGCTTACAGCAGATGATATTTTTTCTCTGCAGAGCTTGTGATAATTTTAATCACTACTCTAATCTTGCAGTTATTAATATATGTTGCCTTGCACGAGGGCAAAGGTCATATCTGTTCTTTGAGCTTTGCATCCAAAGTATTAAGCAGAATGCATTACAAAAAACAAGAGATTCGATAAACATTTTGAGGCTTGAAAAAAAAAATAAAGCCTGAGCTTATCCTATAGATTCAGTACTACTTGTTACTACTTGTTTTTCTCTAATTTATTCCTGTGACTTACTTTTATTTTTCTAAACATATTTCATCTTTTTATGTGTGTATGTATGTCTAAGATTATGTCCTATACTTATCTATGCTCCTAATTGCAGAGAATAGTTCTACAGCACAGCAGACATTGAAAATATACCAGTTGAGAAAAATGCACACTATACTGACTTTGTCACTATACTTTGAATTTTCACTATATTGACATTTTGAAAAGACATTGAGAAACAGTTGGTGTAAACAAAGTTCGGTACTGAAGGAAAACAGAAAAAAGAATATAAAAATGTCACAACTGCAGATTGATTAACCACCAAGTCATTAATATTGATGATGTTCTTAGTTTTCCAATTCTTTTGTTTATTTTGCTCTTAACTGACATGATGAAATCTGTTAATGCAGGAAAATTAATTTTTTGGAATGCAATTTAAAAAAGAAGTTCAATTTATTAAAAAGTTTTATCTTATATAGTAATAAGTATTTTTTAAAAGATTTTATTTATTTATTTTTAGACAGAGGGGAAGGGAGGAAGAAAGAGAGAGAGAAATATCGCCCCACACCGGGCAACCTGGCCTGCAACCCAGGCATGTGACCTGACTAGGAACTGAACCAGCGACGCTTTGCTTCACAGTCTGGTTTTCAATCCACTAAGTCACACCAGCCAGGGCATAATATGCATTGATAGTTGTTTATTTTATTGTCCCATCAACTAATTCTTTAAGGATCAATTCAACCATGTAAAGAAACATTGAGGAATGGATAATAAGGTCAATGAAAACCAAATCAAATTTACCAACAAAAATATAGGAAATTCTGAATTACTTATTGGCAATTTAACTCATTTAGGACACAGACCAGAACTGGTACCCTCTCATTGCCACTAACAAAAGTTGATGGCCAACACTCAACCACCCAGATTGGAGAGAGAAGCTGGCTTTGGGATTGGAGTGGAAATTTGACTAGTGAGAGGAATCCCATGATGGTGAAGCCCAGATTATTCTCTTCATTTAGATCATAAATGCCAAGAGCTGCCTCCTCTTGTTAGACCCTGAGTGAAGCCTAATAGCAGTATCAGTTAACCACTGGCAAATTATTCAGTTTCTCCGGGTGTGTGCTTTTTCCCAGGATCTGTTATGCCTCAGATAGGAACTGGCCCTTCCTCTTGCCATCTACATCTACCTCATGGGAAAGAAGTCTTTCTTTCTCTTTTTCCTTCCCTTCCCTTCCCTTCCCTTTTCTTTCCTTCCTTCCTTTTCCTTCCTTTCTTCCTTCCTTTTCCTTCATTTTTTCTTCCTTCCTTCCTTCCTTCCTTCCTTCCTTCCTTCCTTCCTCCCTCCCTCCCTCCCTCCCTCCCTCCCTCTCTCCCTCCCTACCTCCTTTCTTTCCTTCCTTCCTTTTTGTGTGTGTTTAAAAAATATGGATGCAACGCAAATGCTTCTTTTGAAAGAGTATAGTCATACACACCCCTGGTCCCAATCTTTGAGTTCCTTGATGAGTTTCAGAATGGGAATTTCAGTTTGGGGGTCAAAGAGACTTGTTCTTCAGGACTGAAGAAGAATTAAGCATTCTAGAAAGGAATTTAGGGGTGAGAGATAGGGGAAGGGTCATCAAGGAACATGTATAAAGGACCCATGGACAAAGTAAAAGGGGAGTAGGATTAAGGGTGGGAGGTGGGGGTCGATGAGGTAGGGGAGAGTGGTGAGGGGAAATGGAGAAAACTGTACTTGAACAAAAAATTTTAAAAAACAAAAATAAACAAGAGATAGAAGCCAGGCTAGGAGTCCGGAGGGAAAAGAGTGTGTGGAGGAAGAGGGACATACAAAGCTGCACCTGACCCCAAAACAATTCCTCCCAAATCTCCAGATGAGCGCACTGAAGCCCATAAAATATACAGTCCAAGTGGACTACTTGTGAAAACCGCTGAAGGGACTAAGAGTCAAATCTAAGTTGAACCAAGACTGAGCACAGAAGGCAAAAACACAGTCATTGGCAGAAGCAACAATCTGTAAAAAGTAATTCCCAAAGTAGAGAACGCAGTAAGATCTTTGAACTCCCACTGTTTACACTAAGTTTAGGTAAACTAAAATAATATCTCCAACTAAAATCTGTGTTTTATATCCTTTAAGAGAAGCAAGGACACTTAAGGAAAACACAGTGAAATTCAGCGGCATTATAAATAAATTATTTAAAATAACTTAATCATTTAAAGAATCTAAATAAGAGAAACAATTTAGAATTCTCTAAATTATTTTTAAAGGAAAACAGTCCTAAAAGGGAAATCCATGATTCATTGACAAACACAAACTTTAATTCTATTCCTTAGATTAAAGGTTTTACCTTGAACCAAGTCATTTCACAATCTTGCTCCTACTGTCTTATTTGTAACGTGTGATTGGGACATCCACAGCATGCGACAGGGCTGGGTGACCTCCTGAGAACATTGTCTCTCAGAAATGTGATTCCGTGTCTGCAAAACAAAATTGAATATTGAAATATCTATATTTTCCCATTACGTGTTATTTAATTAGCCAAAACAAACTCATACTAATCAGTAAAATGGATGTCATTAAATAGTTCAATTTTCTTAACTTTAGTAAAGCACTCTAGTGGAAAATAATACATGGATAAGCAAGATAAAATAAAAGCATATCTCTAAGAGAATTTTGAATGACAGTATTATTCCCCATAAATAAATAAAGATTTATTCTACTCTTATTTTAAATGCTTTCTTTGCTATATTTTAATATATTGTAGATCCTTCAATTATATGTAGAAACAGATAAATGTGCACATTTAGATAATATTTCAAATTATGCTATTAGGTGATATTTTTATTTTAAAGCTCAGCAAATATTGTTGTCAATTTCTGGTTTGTTTGTTTTTGTTTTTTTCCATTTTGGTCTGATCTTATTCTTTTCTGAATGGGCACTACCTCTGGTAAATTCCCAAAACAGTCAGCTGGTGCCTAATAATAATACGTATTTATGTGGAAGTGTATGATTTTAAAATATATTTACATATAAATATTTCAAACCCATGTATAACTGTTTTTCTTGTTTCACATCATGGAAACTGAGACAGTGAGATTAAGTGAGGTCCAATATGATATTGACATCAGTGGATTGATAAGAACTCAAATCCCAATTTCTGAGTTAAAACCATCTTTTGACTTCACCAAAAAACACAAAAATCAAAAAACATGAAGAACACAGAGTAAAAACAGATATATATATCTATATATATATGCATATATATAGATATATATATATAAATGTCCTTCAAAAGTCAAAATCATTTTTTGCCCCTATGTGTTTAGAAGTTTCACAGATAATTCTATTTTTAATAGCACTATTAATTCATGTCTGCAATAGCACTGTGAAAGCCGAGTAACACCTCATTGAGTTAGATTAGGTAATGTGCTCCATCACTCTCACTTTAATGAGAGAAATAATTGCTTCAGCTTTTCAATTCTCTTTGTCCATAAAGACAACCCGAGACTCACTTTCACAGCATAAAAATCACATTCATATTTTTCCAGGATAATTTGTTCAATTTTGTTCACCCAAAAGATAGACAGCTGTTCAGAAAGAAGAAACACAAACAAAGCCAAGCACTGAGGATCACTGGTCCATAAAAGAATGTTTTTTATAACTCTAAAAAATGTACATTATTTTGGATTTTGATAGATTTATACCATAAATTCACCTACTAAGTTATATTTATATTTTTACATATCCATTTCTGAAGCTTAAATAGTATTTTTAAATGCTATGTGGGATCTCCAAGTTTGAAACACATTTACTTAAAATAAAATCAGGAAAAGACAGCATGTGCAAAGGAATATGTAGAGATACAGAAATTAGAAATTCAAACGTAAGATAAACTTGACCATACATTTTTATACGTGACCTTGCATTTTATGTATTTCTTATATTTCTTAACATTTTTGAAATGAAAGTTAGCCTACTCGTAGGGCCATTAATTTATTTCATATAACAAGAAAGAAAATTATTTATTTAACTGGATTCAGCACAGTACTTTAAAGGTCCTGTAATTACATGGCATATAAAACCCTAACACTCAGAGGCAAAGTGCCCTTGAAGAGTTTAAGCTGTTTCAAGCCATCGTGTGTGTGTGTGTGTGTGTGTGTGACATGTGATGCACAACAGCCAGTTTTTGCAGTCTGTAATGTTGCCCTTAGCAACAGAAAAGCATGTGACAGTGCTTAGGCGACTCTGCTGGCCTGCAACAGTGTGTAGAAAGAAGGATTTAAGCAAAATGAAACAGACAGAAATATTGATCCAGATAACTGGAGTGTTGAAGTGTGTTGCAATCGTAATGTAGATTATTAAGGGAAGAAAAGTAAGGAGAGGAGAAAACTGAAGTGAGAGACTACAGTAACATAAAGGGTTAAGTTTTCCGAAGCTTATTGTAAAGCTGAATTACGTATAAGTAGAATAGATGTAATCATTTTATTCCGTTGTCTCCATCATTTTATAATTTATATTTTGTAAATAATGTTAAGCCCTATCTGCTGCTTGATAGGAAGAGTAGTCGCTCTAGAATCACAAACACCTTCCTTTGTTACATCACAATTAAGAACAAGACTGAGGGTTCCCTTAGCTGTTGCCATGCTCACTTAAAGAGCTAGAGAAATACATTTTCAGAGGAGATTACTTTTCTGAAGTTAATGGAACAGCTTAAATTTAATGAAATTATGAGATCACATACATGGAATAACATAGTCATGCTAATGCAAAACCATAAATTTATTCAAATATATTTTTTAATTTGGGCAATATAGTGGAGTTGCAAGAGGGAAGAGTCTTTGGAACACATGTAAACAAACTCTATTTACTCACTCTATTAAGAAACTATCCATCTCCAAGCAGAGAGGTAACAACATGAGGATCTGTGTTAGATGTGTACCGTATAGACAAGCCTCTGGGCCATGTAATCTTCCGTGGAAGTTTCAATGACTTTAATAAATAGACTACGACAAAGAGACTGATATTGTGAAGAGAACTATGATGGAGAGAGCGAATCTCAAACACAAAAATATCCTTTTACAATCTTATGTTTACTCCAGTAAAGAGGAGAAGAAATATGTGATACTTGACAGTTACCAAATACTTGAGGTAATAGGAGAACCAACAAATACTGAACTCTTGTGACATTTAAGTCGCTTTATATGATGTCATTGCAAAAGCATGAAGTTCATGGTGTTATCCCAATTTTACAGATGAGAAGCTTGAAACTTTAATTGCTTAAATGAAACTCTCAAGATTATTCCCTAAGAACTGAATCCGCATTTACAACCAAGCATTATACCACACCCTTGCGTGCCATTAAGCCACTTAGAAGGAAGTCTGTGTGCATGCCCGTTTAATATCACAAGGTCTTGTACATTTGCAAATGACGGGGAGTACGTTTTAACTCTGAGCTTTCAAAAAATCAAACCAATAAAGTAAATACATGATCAGCTATAATTCTCTAATTTTCAAGATATTTATTCAGTATCTCCTCTGTGTAGACACTAGAAATATAAGGGATGGAAAATAGTTGTGGTATAAAACAAAAGTTCACACAATGTGTGAATAAAACTGGAGTGTTAGTTCAGTGCTCCATTATGCCCACTGATATTACTCATTGCTGTTATAAGTGTGAAACATGCTTACATGTGCAACTTCATCATTTCATTGCTTCCAAACAAGGCTTGAAACACCAATTGAGGGGTTAAGTAATGCATGATATAATAAAGACTAAGGTCTGTAACTGGAGACTACATGGGACAGTAGCTTAAAAAGCACTTTATTTCTTTTAATTGGTAGTCTGGGTTGATCTTCCAGGGCTGGGTCACCATCTCGACTATGTAAGAGACTTGGGTACTTTTCATTCTTGTGCCCTGCCTTCCCTAGAGTATCGCCCTCACCCACAGACA
This sequence comes from Micronycteris hirsuta, assembly GCA_004026765.1. Classification (NCBI taxonomy): domain Eukaryota; kingdom Metazoa; phylum Chordata; class Mammalia; order Chiroptera; family Phyllostomidae; genus Micronycteris; species Micronycteris hirsuta. Next base: position 140,685 of record PVJI01001227.1, read on the forward strand.
ACCGCATCTTCATTTCGGCCCCAGAAAAGGGAAAGGGGAGACAGGGCGATGTGAACTTTAATTTTTACAGGCATGGCCTAGCTATCCAGAAATTAGTTATATCTCCACTTTAGCTGCAAGAGAGGTGAGGACATTTAGTTTTAGGTGGGAGAACTTTAGTCCAGCTAAATCTTCTATAGAATTGGAGGAGAGGAATTGGAGCCACAAATGTTTGTCTTTACCACTGTGTGCCAAAGCCCAGTCTGTTTGAATCCACACCTCCTAAAGCTGGTGATCATCTGTAGCTGTGGGTCAACCTCCTGTACTTATTCTGAAAACTGGGTTCATGCACCGAATGAATAATGAATTTATTCTTTCATACATCCTTTGATGCCAGATACAAAGTTTTCACTATAAAGTGGGAATAAAACATAAACAAAGCTCAGCTTGGGGACTCAGCCCAGGAAGGGCCCTAGGCGGGACAGCAAGATGTTACTGTAAGCTAATGACAAGAAAATTGGGAATAATTCTCAATGCCTTTCAGTATTGATTAACAATTCATAAAGAATGTGTTGTGCATAACATAACAACCTGCCAGGAGGAATATACCAAAAAAATACAATACAGATGAAAAAGATGCAAAAGAATATAGACAGTGAAAAATGTAGTAACTGATGTATAGAGTTTTTTATCATGAGGAAATGCAAATCCTTTTATCTCTCCGATTTTAAGAAAAATATTAAAGACCACGGTGCCACGGTGCTTTTGAAAAGCATGTGGCTTTTGGTTAATAGACTTTCTAACATTAATCCAGATCCTGAAGTTCAAATGTTTAATAGATTAAAACAAAATAAAGTTAATCTTTTCAAAGTCCATTGCCTTTTTGGAAGGAGATGTCATGATTCTTTAGGACTTAGATGTTAATTGCATAGTTGATTTGTATTATAATTTCTTGTTCAAGTTTTGGTTCAAAAAACATTCTGTGCCCGCCAGCCCTGGCAGTCAGTCTTAGTGCTCTGACTCCACTCTCTGAAGAACTAGTATGTGGGCAGCTTCTTCAAAATATGACAGCTTGTCTCCTGGGTCCTCAGAAAGTGAGAGCTCATGCCATGGAGGCAATGGGCTTCCTTCTTCCTACAAAACAGCACAGATTGATGGTGACATCATTAGTGTGCTAAAGTCGCAAACTAATCCACAGATCTAGTGGCTTAAACAATAGAACTTTATTTTTTTCACAGTTCTAGAGACCTTAAGTTCTTCTCAAGTGTCATCCCTGGCTTATGGATGGCTACCTGCACCCTCACATGGACTTGCCTCTGTGTGCGTGCATTCCTGGTGTCTCTCTTCTTATAAGGACAGCAGCTATATATGTTTGTTGCAGACTGTTTCTGCCCCCAAATTCATATGTCGAAGTCCTAACCCCCAAGATGATGGCCTGAGGAGGAAGGATTTTAGGGAAGTGATAAGGTCATGAGCCCTCGTGAATGGCATGAGGGCGCTTATAAAAGAGACCCTAGAGAGCTCTCTGGTCCCTTCCAACATGTGAGACACAGTGAGAAGGCATCATCTATGAACCAGAAAGTATGTTTTCACTAGATACCAAAACTGTTGGCACCTTGATCTTGGAACTCCCAGACTCCTAAACTGTGAGGAACACATTTCTCTTGTTTGTAAGACACCCAGTTTATGGTATTTTGTTATAGCATGAACCCTACCCTTATAACATTATTTAACCTTAATTACTTTAATTACTTTAAAGGCTCTGTCTCCAAGTACAGTGACATAGGGGATTAGGGCTTCATGTACAAATTTTGAGAGGGGGACACAATTTAGTCCATAACAATGACCAACATATATTATACTTCTTTATTTTAGCATTTATTTTTTCAGTTTGTTTGAGTTTAAATAAATTGAAATATTGCTAATTTTGTGCCCTCTACTATAATCATATTGCCCTTACTATGGACTAATTTTTATAGAGAACTGCATGCACTTATTTTGAAAGTTTGTTGTTACCTATTTATTTGTTTGCTTAATCATTCGTTCACTCATCCATCATTTATTGATCCTTTTCCTTCTTTATACTCAATCCTATTTCCACCCATGCCATTTGTGGGTTTTGTTTCTTGGGGAAAGAAAAAAAATATATGTATATATATATATGCATCTATTTGCAGTTTGCATACATGATATTTTGTTCTACACTTATGTTTTTTTAATTTCTCTAATTCAACATTTTTTAAAAGATTTTATTTATTTATTTTCAGAGAGGGGAAGGAGGGAGAAAAACATCAATGTGGGGTTGCCTCTCACATGCTCCCCACTGGGGACCTGGCCTGCAACCCAGGCATGTGCCCTGACTGGGGATTGAACTAGGAACCCTTTGGTTCGCAGGTCAGCACTCAATCCACTGAGCCACACCAGCCAGGGCCAACATTTTGTTTTTAAAGTTCCACCTATGATTCTCAGTAGGGTTGCTCTAACTTCTAGGGATTACCTTACAAATTTGTAGGAATATTTTTTAAATGATTGGGAGGATTGTAATGGCTTTTAGTGGGCAGGGTCCAGGGATGGCAGATGCCATATCATGTGGAGAAAACCCACAAAATCTTGGTCTTACATTGCTTTTGAATGTCCCATGTTTTGAATTATCTGAGCCTAGAAAATAACTGAGGTTTTGTTTTTGTTTTTGTTTTTTTGTTTGTTTGTTTTTTTAGCATGATTTGTGTTAAGATTTTATTTATTTGTGTTTAGACAGAGGGAAAGGGTGGGAGAAAGAGAGGGAGAGCAACATCACTGTGTGGTTGCCTCTCGCACGCCCCCTACTGGGGGCCTGGCCTGAAGCTGAGGCATGTGCTCTGACTAGAAATCAAACCAGGGACTCTGATTTGTAGGCTGGCATTCAGGCCACTATGTTACATCAATCAGGGCTGTTCTTTAGCGTGCTACTTTTTTTCTAATCATGCTACAACTATCTGTTCTTATTATTTTGGCTCTTTTAGGATTTTAGTATTTGGAAGGGTATTTCCTCAATATTTTCTGTGTGTGTTGTTGGTTGACTTAGGCATTCATAAACCTTTATTTTTTCATATAAATTTTGGAGCAAGTAATTTTATTTTTCAAAATATTCATCTGAAAATTTTATTGAAATTGTGTTAAATGAATAAATTACATTGTGAAGAATTGATATAATATTATTCTAGACAGGAGTATGTGCTTCCTTTCACTTTTGATATTATCTTCTATATTCCCTGTTAAAAACAGTATTAAGGTTTCTTTGTAGAGTTTTTGTGCAATCTGAATTATTTTACTTGTAATACACCTCACAGTTATTTTTCCCATTATAAATGTTACCTGATTCTATTACATTTTCTAATTTGTTATTATTGGTGAAGCAAATAGTGTAAATTTTGAATCTAGAAAATTGCCTCAACTTCTTTATTAGGTCTAAAAGTATTGCCATTATTCTTATTCTTTCTTTCTTTCTTTTTTTTTTTAGTAGGTGGCCATATCTGCTGAAAATTATGAAGTTTATCTCAGCTCTTTGCATTGTCACATTTTTGTTTGGTACCCAGTGAACATTTACAATTTGAGATATTTACTCTCTTTAGTTTCTTTTCCTTTTGTTTCTCTGGGGTTTTTTATTTTCTAGTGTTGGTACTTCTATTTTACCTTTCATATCTCTCAGCTTTTCTCTTTGTAGTATCTACCCCTGCTCTTTCCCAGGAGAGTTTCTCAATCTGAATTCACTGTTTCATTCTTCAGCAGCACATACCTTGTTTTTTCTTCCGTTGATTCTGCTTGTTTCAAACACAGTATTTTTCATACTTCATATAATATACTTAGGTTGGAATTTTGAGGGGATATTTTATTCTCACTTCAGTTGTCCCTATTTTCTCTCCTTAAGTATATTTATCCAGCTTATTTTATATTCTTGATTTATCTGTTATGATAATACTTCCTCCAATGGTAAATACTGTTCAGTTGCCTCACCGCCCTTTCCACTGTAGTAATTGTACTTCTTTAATTTCTGTTTATTTTTCTCTGTGAGGTAATGTTGTTTGAGAAGGCATCAGCTACTCTGTTTGTAATACATATAAGAAAAGGCCAAAAGCCAGGTTCTAGACTGTGTCTGCTATGATGAGTTTAATGAGATGAATGAAGATGATTCACCCCAATCCCCAGAGTTGAATGCAATGAAAAACTGTTGTTTATTCTATGGTTTTTGTAATCTATGCAGCAAATCTATTGTGCTTCCTGATTTACCACCTTCATAATCAATGGTCTACCTCATTGCTTCCAATTTCTGTGGTAAAAGGGAAGATACTAGTTGTCTGAAGAAAATGTGAGCTAGGAGAGAGCAAAAGTAGTAATTAAAATAGGAAACACAATCAGTGTGAAAAATAATAGAATGGATGCAGCTCAAGAAGGAAATAGTGAACTGGAATGTCAGATTGAAGATTTCAGAAGGCAGCAAGACATAATAATGTAATGTTTTAAAATTAATTTTTTAAAAACCCTAACCTACATGGAGGATGGAAATAGAAGTATGAGTGACATATTTATCTTATAAGCAGGCAAGCCAACCATACCTAAATATATCTCATAGTACATCTTAACTTGTGTGAAATCATAAAACTATTTCTTTGTGAAAAAATAAACAGAAAAAGAAGATAATTTCTAAACTTAGTGATAAACATAAAAATAAAATAAAGAGATCACAAAATTGATGCTTTTTAGCCAGAAAATATGTTTAAAAATTATATCAAATACCATTCCATTTGGATACGATTCATGAAACTGTTTCAGAAGAGTCTGTCTCTGCAAAAGATGTTCATCAAACAAGAGATAGAACTTTAGAGATATATAAAATATGGTTAACTTTCCATGTAAGACTATAATTATATTTAAGAGAAATTAGTTTCCACAAACAATTCCATGAGGGAGAGGACACTGAAGTCATTTGCACTGCCCCTGATCTTCACTGTCAGTTGGTTTGAAATTTTTAATTGCTTTTGATAATAGACAATTGAAGCCATAAAGATGTAGCAACAGCTGATATGTTGCCATGGTAGCATTTCCTCCCCAGATGAGGAAGCAATACAAAAGAAGGGATATAGGTCAAAAAGTGTTTGAACTGACAAAACAACTGCATATTGAAATCAAATGCTTTTGTAAATATCACATGCCAAAAGAGAATTGTGAATCCTAATTTCAGGCTATTAAAGACAGATTGATTCATCTTTGGGATGATGGATATAGCAAGCTGTGCTGTGAGACATACAAGGTCAAGCATATTGTCTTCCATGTATACTGGCAGTTCAACTAAAAAGAAAAAATGGGGCCATGATAAAACTTTTCCTACTAATTAATCTGTGTTCCTTGAAAAAGAGAAAATTTAATTAAAGAATTCTCCCAGAAGGTAGTTCATCTCATAATGATTTACTCCAGAGTAAGAGATCAACTCTGTGCTTAAGAAATATCCATTGGTTAGTTAATTCTCTGCCCTGATTTATGAACAAAATTTCTGAAATGCAACTGAAGCAAGATAAAACTAAGGTGAAGGAGGAACTAAGGGTAAGAGACACAGGAAGGAATGGAAGAAAGTTAATCAATAGCCCAGTGGCAGAAAGAATGAAATAAAATATTAATAAAAGTGGGAGGGAAGATAGGGAGAAAGTAGGAAGGAAGGAAGAAAGTGATGGGGGACTCAAATGTTGGAAAAAATTTAGTTTCAGGTAATAGCTAATAAACTTAGTAATCAATATTGGTAAAAAGCTATTATTTCAGGAACCGAAAGTATTACCCACTTTGACTCCAGGAGACCATAAGCACCTTTGAGCCTCAGGAGAACTGCAAGCAATCCAGATGGAATCTGAGCCATTGAACTCCAGGGTGACACTTCCAGGACACAGGACACAGATAAAGCCCAGGGCACAGATGAAAGAACGCTGCAGCTTTTACCTGATTAACTTTTCCCCTGAATTCCAAACCCCTTACCTACACTTTTCTTCTCCTTATTAGAAGGATTGATTTAAAATGGATTTTAAGATGGCCTATTAGGGTACAAACCCCCATTTTCTCAGATTGCCAACTATCTGAATACAGCGCCGATAAAGACTCAATCCCTGTCTCTGCTTATTGGGTCCGATAGGTGACAGGCAGCATGAATGCCTGTTTTTCTGGTTTCAAAAGGTAGAAAAGTCACTAGGAAGTATTATAGTCTCCCAGGTAAAAGGGTGAAGATGATATTTGCAAGACAGTGGCTGAAGTAGAACAATGGTATTTGTTCTCATCTGGGCAATTCCCACTTTGCATTCATACTGAATTTAGTTTAGAGGGGGTTTAGTTTAGTTTAGTTTGGATGCTCAGTTTTAAAGGTAGTACCTGATTGGCTTAAGTTAATAATACATTCCATTCTCCACTGGACAGAGTAATTAGTTCAGGGATGGGCAAATGATGCAGTCTGGGCCAGTATTTACATGCTCTTTGGTGTTTCTAAAAAGGAAAAAAGAAAAAAAAGAAACAAACAAACAAATTCTTTAGCCTTATCCTGGAGTGGCATTGGAAGATTTGAGGTTCTCTGCATCCACCTTGGGGACCACTAAGAAATACCAGCAAATATTTTGTGCTGTCTATAGTAGATTCATATATCCATATATTCTATCTGTTTATTGATAAGCTGTATCTATTGATAATAAAACAATATAACTCTCATTATTATGAATAATTTGAATGGCCTTTGTCTTTGGTTCCTAGGAGGAAAACTAAATCCCTGAATTTTCCTTGTGATAGGAGTTCTTTGTTATTCATAGTGAGTCCTGAGAATTTATACAAATGAGGGATTCATGGTGGGCATGGTAACAAAATGAGGGAAGTCACCTCAGAAACACCAGGCATGTGACTGAAAGGTTAGAGCCTGGAGCCACAAGAGGATAGCTGAAGCCCTGACCTCTTGGGAAGGGACCAGAGACTGGAGATGCGGTTCCGTTTTGACCAATGATTCAGTCAGTCGTGCCTATGCAATAATACAGCAATACAAATTCTGGGCACTGAACCTCCGTGAAGCTTCACTGATGTGCTGGAGGGTGATGTGCCCCGATTACACAGGGAGTGGACACCGACTCTTTCTGTTCCTTCCCAGACCTTACCCTTTGTGCCTATTCATTTGGTGGTTCTGGTCTGTATTTGTAATAAAAAAATTCATAATCATACATACCGTACTTTTCTGCGTTCTGCGAGTCACTTTAAATCTGAGGAGTTGTGGAACTTCCATATAGAGAGACAGTCAGCCAGAAGTGTGGTGGCCTCTTAAAATGAGACTTAAGTAAGTGTAACTGGCATCTGAATTAAGATCAGTCTTTTGGCGGGTTGTGCTATTTAATTTGTAAGGATTTCCCTAACTCCACCTGGCTAATGTCAGAATTAAATTGCAGCACACCCAGATAGTTTTAGACCAATTGGGTTGAAATAGAATAACATAACACCATAATGAAATTCAGGGCCTTTGCAAAAACTGAAAATGCTATTTAACACAGGAGCATTTAAAGAAAAAATAAATTGTCCTTGGTCTTTTCTCCAAAGACATAACTAGCATTCCAGAAGAGCTTTAGGGAATGCTTGGAACATTGTGGAGACAAGGTGATTAAAAACAAACAAACAATCAAATAAACACACCACACACCTTGTGAAGAGGCCTATTTTTAACAGCTTCTAAATTAGAGCTACTAACAACTCCTAAACACAGGATGAAAGACAAACAAGAGAATTACAATAGCAGATGAAGGCAGCAATATATGCATTCCCTTCTGCACCTCATTGCATAGTAGGAACAGACTGCTGCTTTCAGGATATTTTGCTTGCTGTCAAAGTCAGCTGAGTTCACTTGGGTAGGAAGAAGCTTCTGAGGCCCAAGTGATTATATGGCTTCAGAGTATATGTGGAATGGATCTGAAACCGTAAGAGTTGGCATTCGTGTTGCCTGTCACTACTAGAACCAGTAAGTATAGGCAAGGCTTGGATCTTTATGGGCACTTTATTCAGATGCTAGCAATCTGAGAAGATGGTGGGTTATATACCCTCAAAAACCATCTTAACATCTTATCTTAAGCCAAACTTTTTATGAGGAGAAGAAAGGGTAGTTAAGAAGAAAGGGTAGAGGGTAATTTGGAGAAAAGTTTAATTGGTTAAGAGTTATATTCCAGCAGTGATTTTCCTAGTACTTCTTTATCTATCGATCAGTAACTCTTTACTTGCCTTGTGGACATTCACTCCATGGAACACAGAGGCTCAGGTATTTTCTCCATGAATGGCTTGTAGACCCCTGGGGCACAAAGGTCGAATTGCTTGTTGACTTCCTGTAGTCACAGAGGTCATACATTCCAGTTCCTGGAATAGCAGCTTTCCACAGGCATTAATCACTTAAGCCTATCAACTAATGCTAAAATCTTTAACTCTTGAGTTCCCCTATCAGATCCAGAGCTCAACTGCACGTTATTTAATTTTTGACCTTCTGTTTTGTTCTGCCATAATATACTGGTCTAAGGACTAAGGTGGAGTTTTGATAAACTCCCAAACAGGGAACATGTATCTATATATTATTTATGATCGTTTTTATAGTTCTAGAAGGAGTACTTCCTCACTTCCCCTCCACTCTATAAAACTCTACACCCAATCTTATTCCCCTGAAGAGAGGGACCCTACCAGAAAACCACTAGCATTGTCAGGGACTCCTGAGTGCTGATTTAATGTCAGTGACCATGATTTTGTAGCGTTCTGTGCAGTCGTAATATTTTCTCCAGGATATTTTAACTACACTGGAGCCAACACAGACTTGGATGCTGAGATCAAGAGAAGGACAAGATGATTGTAAAAAAGTTACTGATAACATATGAACTTAGTTAAATAAAAAAGGGAGGGGGTATAGGGGTTAAATGGCAATGGAAAAACATAATAAAGATTAAATTTGAAAAATTAAAAAGGAGGTAAAGACAAGAGTTAGGTGTAAACAAGGAGAACATGTAGGGGTTAGACTAGAGAACTATAAAGGTAAAAGAACTGTCTTTATGGGAGCACTTATGGGCAGAGTGGCAGAAAGTATGGGCAGATGCCAACATAATTTTCTAGTCTCGCTTTAAGTCTCCTGAGTTCAGAAGGCAGAGGCCCAGCTGCCCTGGTGGAAGGACACAGCCGGCCCCATTTGCTATTGTGGCACCGTTTGCCTAGCAGGCCTATGACCTTGTTGAACACGACTGCCATTTCACTCTTCTGAGTTTGTCCCCAGGACTGGAAATTCCTGGAAGCAAAAACAGAACTAACCGACTCCCTACAGCCACAGGCAGAAGATAACATTGGAGCAAACTGCAGCCGCCTGTTACAACACCCCAACAGCCCAGGGGTCTCACACCCCGCCCCCACCACAACCATTTTTTAATCCAATTATAATCCAATAAAAGCTCAACCCCCACCTCTCAATGCTGCTGTATCTCTCCCAACCATGCCCCTCTCCTTTCTTGGAGAGTGAATAAAACCTTTATTCACTACGCTTTCTTCTCTTTGTGAATTCTTTCACATCCCGTATCACTGACCACCTTAACACCTAGTTTGTTGTATTTGGAAAAAAAATTATAACTCCAAGTCAAACACTTGGAAACCCCAGAGTAAACACTGAAAACCAATATATTTTCAGTATCCTACAAACTTGAAGAACAAACTTACTAATGCTGTGACTTTTTTGTTCACAATTTATTTCATTTTTTAATTATTGTTTATGCCAGACAGATTTTCACATAAAATTATTCTAGACATTTAAAATTTTATATTTACTGATTTTAGAGAGAGAGGAGGAGAAAGAGAAAGAAAGAAACATCAATTTGCTGTGTTGTCATTCTACTTATTTATGCATTTATTGATCCCTTCTTGTTCATGCCCTGCTTGGGGATGGAGCCCACAGTTGGTGTATTGGGATACCACACTAACCAACTAAGCTGCGCAGCCAGGGCTAGTAGACATGTCACCACATCGCCCCTGGAGGCAGGTCTGCAATCGGGCCTGGAATAACGTCCCCCGTTCTACCCGTTGCTCCAGTCCAGTGGTTTATCAAGGCCTGGAAAACACTGTCCTCTCTTAAAGTCTATTCTGTCACCCATTCTGTGGATCTCAGCCAGTGACACATTATGCATATCCCTCAGAGCAATTAGGAAAACAGTATAATTTATTCTTCAGAGCAATTGTGAAGCCCAAATAGTTTGTTCATTTTATAAATACATAATTTTCACTTATACTGTGCTATGTACAGTTTTAAACACATTACAAATATTGAATCATTTAATGCTAACAACGTAGTAACTACTTTCTAGGTTTATTTTTATTATATGCATTTTTAAAATAAGAAAAAGAAACTCATTTGAAAAAGGAGAAGTAATTTGCTGAAGGATATAACTAGTAATTTACGTGATTTGAGGCTAGATTATCTGATTCCAAATCATGCATTAACCACTCTACTACCCTCTCTCTCGGCAGAGGACGTTAGGCTTCTGTCAGTGGGTGAGTTGGAGGAGGCATTCAAAGAAACTGGATCATAATGAGCAAAGTCATGGAAAGGAATGGAAGATTTTATCTGAAAAAATCCAGTGAGTTCAGACTGATTTAGTGAATAATTTTATAGTAGAATAGAATAGGAGTGGAAATTGAAAATCGTTACAAGCTAGTGATGGTATCGACTACCAGAGTAAACAGATGAAGCAGATTTTGGGGGCGAAGGGAATAAATATCTGTGTAATGATGACGTCATTCCTGAATCTCAAGCTTTTGGCTAGAAACAGAATTCTCCTTTCCAGTGAGTGTGTGGAGGGTCTCCAAGACTAGTCTCGGTTCAGTGATTCACTAGGAGGACTCACAGGATTCAGCATAGAATTTCGCTAGTGGATAAGGCTCATGGATGCAAAGCAAAATTGGCAAAGAGAAAAGGTGCGTGGGAGAAAAGTATGGAAGAAACCAGGAACTGGTGTTTGAGAGACTTGGCCAGTGGAGTCACACTGCACACACTGTGTTAGCTAATTCATCGGAGGCTCCAGTGTCCAAGGTTTTTACTGGGGACTGGTCACATAGGTATCCTCTGACTAGCATGTATGTGAATTCTAGAATCTGGAAGGCAAAGCAGGTATTCAGAATAAGCCGCATTGTCTGTATAAAAGTTCAGCCACTCATTATTTAACGACTCTTTTATATCAACAGGGAACTGTTTTTCAGCCAAGGTCCCAGGTGCAAGTCAAGGGTCAACCTTGCAAGCAGGATCTTCAAAGCTAGGCAGCTGAGGCCTACTATGCTGACTCTTTTTTGCACAGAGGTTTTCTACTGGGAGACAAGTCCACCCCACTGTGGATTAACAAAGTCCTGGAAGGCGCCAATGACCCACACAGTGGAACCGGCAGGAAAAAGTACTGTGCATTTCTCTGCTTAATCATTCTATCACTTCCTATGCTTGGGGTCAGTGTGATTTATTGTGGGACTGGGACAGATGGCAATTCCTATAATGGGACAGAGTTCTTGGAAAATTACAATGATAGCCTAGTGGAAAGTACCCTCACTCCCATATGCCCCACTAAATGGTATAAGACTCATCAGGAACGGGAATGGAGGAAACTTTTTGGCCCAGGTCCTACACCCTCATTTGCCCCTACCACCTCAGGCAGAATACGGGCCCCTGAGAGTAGAAGAATTAGGTCTAAGAGGTGAGTTTGGTCAGCTCTCTATCATTTTCCCTTTACCACGACCCCTAGGCCTACAGACCCCCCATTGCCCTACACAGGCATTTATTATAAAGGAACTCATTGGGTTAATATTAACAGTTATTGGCAAGATTACTATAAGCTCTCTTTTTGGGAAGCTCTGAAAAGATCAGGCCACCCTTGGTGTATATTGTCTAAAGGGGCCAAGAAAAAGATAAGACGGCAAATAATAGATATGTATAGATATAAGGGGGATTGGGAGTATGCTAGATGGCTAGAGAGCAGAGAAGATATAGACTAAAGTAAGAGACAGACATTAGCCACATAACCACAAGAGTCTTCCCCGTGGGCCCTACTAGAAAGCTGAAACAATCTCATGCCAGCCCTTGTACCAGACGTGTGGTTGGCTCATTGTAACCAAAGAGTGTGCCTAGCTCCGAGAAATCAAGGTATTAAGATAATATGGTTAGACACTTCGCTGATCAATAAGTAAGATTAGAGCTAAAAGCTTGCCAACTAGCTAAGTTTAGAGATACAGCTTGCAAAGCAAATGTTTTATTGCAACACCCATTTGGCTTGTTTAATACATAGATCATGCTTGTCCGGAACTACCGCAAAGCAATGAATTAAGAAAAAAACACTTGAGATGTGAAATCCCCCTACACCTTAAGCTTGCAAAAAATTATATAAATAAAGGTCTCTGAAGCCAGAAGCAGAAGCGCCTGGCCGACGAGCCGAGCTGGAAGCTACACCATCGCCTGTCCTTACTCATTCGCCGACTCCGCCCCCCGACGCTCACCTGTAGGACCCCCTGGACCTGGCTGGGGCAGGACCCCGGCAGTTTTCCAAAAAACGTTCTTTATAAGATAATGTTCTTTATTCTGAATATGAGATACCAAGTACAAAAGGCATCATGCTTACTTTAAAAAATTAATTTACTTGATGTATGCTTGTGAGATAATGGAGACACTGAATCACAGGGCTCACAGCTGGTCTACGCACGATGAAAACAACTATTTGCGAAACCACTCTCACATTCTAAGTAGAATGCAAGACATTCTTGTAAGTCTTGTGAGACATTCTTGCAAGTCTTGCAAAGTGGATGGCCTAAGTGAATTGGGCAAACCTGAGCCTATATCCTGTATCTAGATTTTGTCAGTGGACTGGTGGTGGTAGAGAGCCCAAGGAGACCTGCACGCGCAGAACAGAAAGGACTCTATCTTCTTGCCGGCGCGTGAATCTCCTTGTAAAAACCAAGGGAAAGAAAACCAGCTAGGGTTGTAATGTTGGAGCTCATACATTTAATTTAACAAAATAAATTAATAAAGATAGGTAATGCTTCTGAAAAACATGAATTTTCTGATGGCAAAGCCACCTCTGGTACAGTGTTTATAGATTGAACAGAAATAGCAGAGATTTATAGAGAAAGAATTGGTTGGCTTAGAAATAGACTAAAATTGGAAGATGGAAAATGATGCCTATCACATTTTTAATGAATATGAATGAATATATGCTACTATAAACATATAAATGTATAATAAATTTATATAATGGAATACAGTGTAATGCTTTTCTTGTGTTAATTAAGTGTTACTAATTAAATGCATAGTTTCAGGTATCTAATAATAGTCCAGGCAGATTGGATTTGAAAGAAAAATTTTATACCCGAAGTTGAACAGCATAGACACAAAGTGAACACTGAAACTCACTGTTTTTACAACATATGGACTTGAAAAATAGCCTTCCCAATGTTGTAACTGTTCTGTTTATAATTTAGTTTGAGGTTGTTGGTAATGTTTGCTAGCAGAATTATCCTAGACCTTTTGAAAACACATGTAATTTTCAACACAGAAAAAATTAATATAATCTCAATTTGTTTAAATTTGTGGTCCATGACATTCTAGCAATTTTCAATTTACTATTACTTAGGCACATTAGATAGTGATATATTTATTATGATGTGAAATTTCTGATTTTATTGTAAAATTCGATTTGTTGTTCAAAAATTTCCTAATACTTTCTGCTTTCTGGAATTTCTATAGTAATAAAATTCATTTCAAAATGAAAAAAAAAAAGCATTTCCTCCTGAGTGAAATAAAGTAAATAAATAAGTAGTAAACAATTACCTTTATCTGTTATAAAATTTGACTTACGCTTTATTGTGTTTATAACCTAGAAAATTAATCATGAAATGACTGATTTTTTATGTATCTTCATTCTAATTTCTCACATATAATAATTTAAATGTTATTTAAAGACACACATTTTCACACATATTAAACAAACTTCTGTAATTTCTTAAAAACTGTAGGAATTCTTAGGGACATATTTTATTTTCCAGTACCTTTTATATTTTTCCTCTGAAATAAAATATTCAAAAAATTGCAATAAAATATGCAATTAGGGAAATTAGCAACTCTGCATTTTTCATTCCATTAATCTTTTCTGACATTAAGGAGAATGTCTACTGTACTTAAGTGAAATTAATATAATTTTTAATAATTTCAACAATGATTTTACACTTTTTTTATTACACACTTTGTTTTCACATTACAAATGATCTTGTACAAAAGCATTCTATTTTACTTTCTCCCAAATATTCAGAACACTGACAAAGGCTTAATCTGCATAATTTAACTTATCAAGAAATAACCAGAGGAAAGGGTGGAGGGAGGAAATCATGGAAAGCAGGGAAAGGGACTAGTCAAAGAACATGTATGAATGACCCATGGACATGGACAATGGTGTGGGGATGGACTGTGGGAGGGGGGATGGGTTGAACAGAAGAGGGCAAAGAGGGAAAACTTGGAACAACTATAATAGAATAAACAAGAATTTAAAAAAAGAAATTTCATATCATGATTGGATTTCAATTTGTCCCCCCACCTACTTGGCTGTAAGCTCCTCAAGAGCAGGCCTGTGTTTGACTGCTATTAAATCCCCAGATCCTAGCACATCATATGACTCAATAAAAGCTCTTGCTCATGGGGGGGGGAGGGGAAGAAATAGCTTCTGCTCTCCTTGGTTTTATCATTTGTATAGTGTTAAAATCCATTGATGTTCAATAAATATTTATAAATTTACCAGAAATATGTCATTATCTTTTGGGTGACTTCCAAACTATAAAGGAATAGGGAAGAAAAATAAATAAAAGATGCTAAACAATGAAACATAAGAGAGAGTATAAAATCAAGGGTGTTCTTTTTATTTTACAGTCCTAGTTCAAGACATTGAAAACATTAGATTTTATTTTTCCCTTTTGCCAGGAACTCTTATGTCTCTGAAGAGTTACTTCCCTAAGATCAGAAAAAGGAAATAAAAGTGAAAATATTCAACAAATATTACAAAATTAAACAAACACTTAGGGTTGTCTGACAATATTTCTATTGCAGCATTCTTTTTAAAAATTGTTTCAGTGAGATCATTTTGAAGAAGTTTTATTTTGCCAGCATCCCTCATTCAGGTTCCTGGAGAAAAGATGTGGGTGGCAGTGACTAATTGAACTAGCAGCTACTAATTACCAAACAAGTTTGGACAGCGTGTATTTATGATAGTCTAATGAAATCAAAACCATTGAGTACGGTCCGCATCAGACAACCCAAGAGGGCAATTGTGTTTTACCCAACAGCACAGTGAGTAATCTGTCTTACTAACATTATTAATGTTTATTAGCCACCTACATTGTCAAGTACCAAGCAAAGCTTTCAGTGCAAAGACAACTCAAAATATCTCTAGCTTTGAGTTTCTTACAGACTCATAGGGGATCTAGACACATAACAGATCACTTCAGTAGGATTTTTAGAGTGTTAAGTGTTAACGTAAAATACCTAGCTTCTCCCACAGTCTGCCCACTAACTGTCAGTGGTGACTCCGTTTTTTCAGTTACTCAAGTCATTCTTGACTCCTTTTGTTTTATATTTCTATACTCAAACAAGGGGTAAATTCTGATGACTCTACCACAAAAAATATATAGACTCTGATCACTTCTCACCAACTCTACCTCTACTCTCTGGCCAAACCCACCATCATTCTTATCTAGATTATTAAATAAAAACCAATCTGTTCTCTCTGTTTCTACACTTGTACTTTTCAAGTCTATTTTCAACATGGCAGCAAGATTGCTCCTACAAACTTAATCATGTCACTTGTACAAAACCTGTCAATTGTTTCTCATATCACTCAGTAAAAACTAGAGCCTCGAGAGTGGTTAATAAGCTGCTACCAGACCTCTTCCCACTCTGAACACCTCATCCAGCCTCCCTGCCCCTGGACTGCATTTTACTGTAGCCATCCGGCTTACCTGCCCTTCTGTGAAAGCCGCATGTTCACTTCTGTCTCCAGGCCTTTCTTCCTTCCCACTTGCTGTTTCCTCTCGCATGCAGAGTGCTTTTCTCTTATTCGTCCATTGCCTTTGTTTATTTACTCAAAAGTCACTTTCTCTGTGAGGCTTTCTTGATGCTATAAAAGTATAATCGTCTTAATCCCCCAACACTTTTTATTCTACTTCCTAACTTATTTTTTCTGTATAGCTCTTTCCACCATCTGATATATTAACTTTATTGTTTGGCTCCCCTGACTTGAATGTAATCTCCATGAGGGCAAGTTTGCTTTTGTTTTACTCACTATTATTTCTCTAGCACATAGAAAAGTACTCAACACATAGCAGTCTCTCAATAATTGTTGAATGAATGGAGTACTTTTTGGTGTACTCTCCAACCCTCTAAGGCAAACTTTGGGATGCTCTTTTGAGTGTCCATAAAAATTATCACATATAGAAAACTTATTTGTCCACATTAGGCTGTGTGACTGATTCTGAGTTTAACACTAGTGACGGGGCCAGCGACAGAATTTACAGAACCCAGTATGAAATGTAAATGTGACATCCCTTTTTCCAAAATGATTAAAATATCCAGATGGCAACTGCAAAGTATTAAACCAAGTGTGGAGCTCTTCTAAAGGCAAGTTGTGTGCTCCTGAAGCCAGCCCTACAGAGGAACTATACATGTATCTCCTCATAGTCATATCCCAAGAGTTAGCAGGTGCTCCATGAATGCCAGTTGATTGAATGCACATATCCTTATCTAGAAGAATTTGTAAGTATCTCCCTTCACAAAATTGTTCTGAATTTTGAAAACATAATTAAGAGGGGGCTGAAACGAATTAAATGTGTTTTTGTCAATGATATGACAATTTGAAGGGGAAGTCAGGTTACCCTAAATTCTAACTAAACTGAATAGCTCACTTTTGATCCAGATTGATTTTCAGAACTTACTAGGTTTTCTATCTCAAAAATTAAAAATAAAAGTTAGTGAGAGATTTTCCTGATCTATGCTATTTTTATCTTACCCAACAAATCTTTCTTTTACTAAAGGTGTAAAGTGACATCCTTCAAAGAAATAGTCCTTATAACCATAAAGGTGTTGCATTCAGTCAATGGTGCATTTTTTGTGGATTAACTGTCTTAACTTAAAATAGGCAATGTAGTATCTAGAGAATGCTTTTTCTTTCCTTGATGCAAAGGCAAATATGTGTAATCAATCTATAATATTTCTTTAATTACCAATAAGTTCATTTTCAACTCCCAAGTAGGAGAGCGGTTTTTGCTATCAGTATTTCTGTGGCATATTTTGGAGAAAGTAGGAAAATAAGCTTTAAATCCCAAGAGAATTTTCCTTAAAGAACATAAGGCATGTCTATTTATAGTTCATTTTTGAGAAAATAGTTATTCTATTTTCCCTTTTTTTGCTGACTTAAGAAAACTCTACAGGTTTCTAAAATCTTCGGTGTACTGAATAGGTAGATGAAAAGAGATAGGATTGAATTACTGCATGAGAGTGAGCCTTCTGCAGAGGTGGGAGCAATGCAGGACCCAGAGTTATTCTAGCCTTTCTTCATTTTCTCACGACCAAGACAGTGTTTGCTAAAAGGACAACTATGATGCAATAATACCTCACATCTGTATAGTAGTTTAAAAAAAAACATTCTCAAAGGACTTTTCTTCTATTCTCACAATATCATTGTAAAAAAAATAGAACAACTAGGTTATTTTTGTATCCTTCAGAGAACTGTGCAGGCACACACTGAACAAAATTTAAGGAAAGAGAAGAAAATGAGGAGCAAGTGGAAATCAGTAACCATTTGGAATACATTTTTTTCTGCCACAGTTAAAAATTCATTGTTATTTTAATAGTTTATTAATGCCACCAAAGTATACCCAAATCTCAAAAACATTAAGTTTATTATTCTCTTGTAAGCATTATTGGAAGAAATAAATAAATGATTAATTCAGTATAGAGGTATCATGAAGATTTTAAATCTTTCTTTTAAATCTCTTATAAGTCAGTGTTATTTTCTTAAAACTTGCAAATGTAAGGTACATGTTATAATTGCTTAATTAATTAATATTTTGTGAACATCTTATAGGTATTTTTCTACATGAGAAATTCAAAACATATGGTGGTACTTCACCAAATTTTGAATTCGATATATGTGGTGATATCCTCTGAATTCAGAAAATAAGTTAAGATAAAGTTCTGAACTACAGAATATTTTGATATTTTGAAAAACCAAATTAATAAAACTTTCATGGAGTGATGTATTATAATGTTAATAATGTTATGTTACATATAACAAATGACTTCAATAAGTCCCAAATTTTATTAATGTAATTCAGAACTTTTTCGAAATGAAAAAATACAATGTAATTATTATTATTTTTAAAAATGATTTTATTTATTTATTTTTTTCAGAAAAGGGAAGGGAGGGAGAAAGAGAGGGGGAAAAACATCTATGTGAGAGAGAAACATCATTTGGTTGCCTCTTCTCCATACCTAGGCAAGGGACCAAATCCATAACCCAAGCCTGTGCCCTGCCCAGGAATTCAACCAGTGATCTTTCGCTCTGCAGAACAACAGCCAACCGACTGAACCACAGCAGTGAGGGCTACAATGCCCTCGTTTTGAGAATTAACCGGTTTCTTCTTGACAAATTACAATCCAAAGATCACATTTCTGCATGTATTCTATTCTTGATATGTCTGAAGAAAGAGACAGTTAATGAGACTTGCAAAACCTAGAAGAAAAGGAAATAAAAAGAGCTCAAAATATAATCAATAAGAATAATTTGTAAAGGTAGCACTTGCTCTGTAATGACAAAAATGCATACTGTAAAGGAAAAGGGATCAAGTAAGTTGAGAAATTTCAGAGTAAGGTACACACGGTTGCGAATAAGAAGTCTGCAGAGTGAGTCTTCTAGAGTAACCCAGTTGCCACCGTGTTCATTTATAGAGGGTACTAAGGAAGAGACTGTTCAACTTAGTAAGATGTACTGTCATTGGGCTAGCTGCCTTGATGAACTGCTAATCTGTTCTTTTGTTCATCATTTTTCTAACCATATCATCGAGTCTACAAAACTGACTCTTTTTGTCATAAGATCATGATAAGTGGAGTGTAAAGGGTAGATAGGAAAATGGATTATAGATACCATTCCCCCTCAGCCTTGTCTTAAACTGATCAGCATGAACACAACAGCATTTCAAAATAACTATATTAATGCTTATAAAATGTGTTGGCTAACTCCTTCACCTCCTAAAGGACATATATGTATAACCCAAAGACACAGACGACAGTGTGTTGACGGCCTGAGGTAAAGGATGGAGAAGGCTGGGTGGAGGTAGGCAAAGGCGGAGGACATGGGGGCATCTGTAATAGCATAAACAATAAAAATAAACAAAAAGAAAAGAATATCTTGATTTACTATCATTCTGAGACTAAAACTGTCACCAGTTGAAAATGATTTATAGAAACTTAGGTCAGTGCCTTTGTGGATGGATATAAAGTTAAATTCAGTAGCCCTGGCTGGTGTGGTTTAGTGGATTGAGCACTGGACTGAGAAACAAAGGGTTACCGGTTTGATTTCCAGTCAGGGTACATGCCTGGGTTGCAGGCCAGGTCCCCTGTAGGGTTTCATAGGGGGCAACCACACACTGATGTTTCTCTCCCTCTCTTTCTCCCTCCCTTACCCTCTCTATAAAAAAATAAAAATAAAAAAAATTAAATTCAGTATCTTGCTTTGGTCGAACTATACATTATGTATTCATTCCAATATTATATACTGCACTGTAATAATCTATACATTCACGGTTTTTTTGAATGGATAGCCTTCACTTGCTCTCATCAATTGTTACTGAGACTGGAAAATGAGGTCCTGCTTCTGAATCTCAGCTCTGCAGTTGGTACCCTGAAGGTCACGAGATATGTCTCTTTTGCTTCTCACTGTATCTCTAACATCTAGTACAGTACCTGGACCACTGTAGATGTTCTCCACCCTTCAAATTTACTGGATGAATGGGTGAATGAATGAATGAATGAATGAACGAGTCTATGAATAAATAAAGGTACAAATGTCAAACATCTGCCTGGATTTCAGAAGTTTGCCAACTGGCCAACATGGTGCTCTCACCATGTGAGATAGGAAGTTGTTTATTTTCTCATATCACAAAGCAGTGAAATTATATGATACCTGTCACTTATTAACAGGCTCTACCGACTTGGTTGATTTAAAGGTATCACCTAGCTGGACATATACTTCTTTTGGTGATAATAGCCTCAAGGTCTTGGCTCCTATTGGATTAATTTAGGTCTCCAGCTGCTTGTTCTGCAGCTTATTCTGTGTCATTTATAGTTAATAATTTTTATTTTTAAACATAGGAACAAAAGCTTACCTCTGAAACCAAAAGTCCAAAGTTAATTCCAATTAATGTTAAAACGTTAGCTTGATACCATGTGTTGATTTTATTTTCACAACCCTAAGGAAAGGAAGTTAAACTTAGATTGATTTAGAGATGGACATGGTTTTATACATAATTCTATTAACACGAAAAAGAGACATAAAAATTCGAAATTTACCAAGGCTAAAAAGCAAGTCACTGCCTAACTGGAAACTGAATTTTGTAGTCCAGAAAGCTTGATATGATAGCAGGACAACTTGGTTGCTACTTTGAAAGTCCAAAAGTGTAATGCAATCAGAAATAGATTGTTTCGAGAGGTGTTTGATTTTCTGCAAACAACTGTGATTCAGCAGGGTATATATTGCTGCCTAAAATGATTAATAAGCAATTAGGATAATCATTTTTATTTTTAAAATTCTGTATTTATCTAGAAATAAATTATGTAATTAAAAGCTACAGCTTAAAATTAGAATAAGATTAGCTTATAAACTATACAAAGTATTACAAGTTTTTGGGATGGAAATCCCTAGTTCGTCAATATTGCATACGTGTAAATATGAGTGTAAATATGAGTGGCTCTAGATGAACTTGTACTCTTGTTCTGCCAAATTTATCTGTATATCACTTTTGTCATTGCTGAGGTGCCCTCCCTTCAATTTTTGCCAATCCTCATAGCTCTTTAATACTGGTATGACCGCTCTCCAACCAATCCTATACACCAGAGAGTTCCCAATAGCACCTTCTCCCTCTGCGAGGATTTAGGAAGGAAGGTTCCAGAGAAAGGCTGATGGTATCTCAAGTTCTAGGAGCTCTTAGATCATATACTCCCAGAAAGTATACTTATTATATACCTGCGATCATACTGCATTCACCTAAGTGTGAGTTTAATTTAGTGAAGTTGCTTAAGAACTACCATAAATAACACTGGTTTTCTACAAAAATTTGCTCACCATTCTAAATCAACTTGCAAACATAAGGCACTGTAAAATCTTGCAACAACTTTGACTTATTTTTACCTCTAGGTAAGTTGCATTCAATGGTTCATCACAAAACCAATTTCTTAATGTGGAATTCGTGCAAGAGCATGGTATCTGTCCTGAATTTTCTTTATTCTTATTCTTTGTCCAGTCTGTGTAATTGTGTTGGCCACAACACTGTAACTAGGAAAATGATTCTATGAATTATAGCATAAAATATTCCATGCAGTTAACGATATAATTCCCATATACATTAGTGTTTTTATGATGAATTTATTAATTTATTCTCCCTTAAAATGTTGTGAATGAAACAAATAAGTACATTTTTTTGTTTAATCTATCACTTTGTTGCTGTTAGCCAAATATAAAGATCTGTATTTACGAAAATGGGCTATGTTTGGCTGACATTGTTATATCTGAATTATTAATAAGAACCCAGGATGAAAGATATGCTTGATTTACTAAAGCTGCAAACCATGCTTAAGGCCAGAACATAAAGGAAAGAATCACTTTAGCCATATCTTCCTCCTAATTATAGCAGCTATCTTTATTTTATTCCCAATATGCTGCTATATAGGTTTAATATACATAGAGAAATTCAGGGCTATATCTACTTTCTTTAGGATTAATGTGAAATGTTAACTTCCAGTTTTGTGTTGTGTGAAAAAATGCAACAAAGAACCAAAAAAGATAATAAGGAAAATAGTCATGGAGATGATTAAACATCTAAGTAATATTTCATTTCCCATCCTGTCAAGTTGAGTTGGGACAATGTAAAAGAATCCGCTCACATATTTGACACCTAGAAAATAAGAGAATGTCGGAGTGAATATTTAATTGTTTTCTAAACTTGTTATTGAAAGTTATAATATGTACCGATGATTTTGGCATGATTTGGAAATGCTGAATGGCTAAAATAGTGCTTCAGAATTTGGATATTAAAAGTTCAACCAATCAAACCTACAAATAGTATATGAATTATATTCACGGATGGGAGCTGTAAGCGGGATTTATTAGCTGGGTGGCACTGGCTCGGGCACTGGATTTCTCTGTCCTTCTTCTATAAAATGAGAATGACAGTTTGACCTCATTTGTTGGGAGAATTAAATGAGTTAGTATATGCAAAGCACTTACAAGAGAGCCTGGTGCTATGCAAATGTTTGCTATTTTCTTTATCCAGCACTATATTCCTGTAAATTATTTGGCTCACCATACCAATTTCCTTCCTTGCCCAGAAAGATCTGAACGGTTCAATAATAACCCTAACAACATTAACGCATAAGTATTCATTGCTTACTATGTTCCAGGTTCAAGGCTTTCTAAATATTCTCTACATTATTTCATTTATTCCTGCCAACCAGAAGTAGGGGTTATTCTGCCATTCTGCCCATTTTACTAACATGAAAAGTGGAGTTAAGAAAATTTCTTATGCAGGGTCACAAAGCCCCTGTGTGGCAATCCTGACATGCAGGCTCAGACGGGAACCACCTGCTACTCTGCCGCCAGCCAGCAGGGACTGTGCTCAGACTTGCTCCCCGTGGTGCAGGAGGACAGATGACTTTACTTGGCAGACGATCACCAACACTTTTATAGGGAAACCAGATTAAAAGGCACATCAGTTAACTCAGAAAATGAGCTGTAAGTTACAAAAGAGAGATAAACCTAAGATCTGTAAGTGTGGGCAAGGCAATTGTATCCAATTTGTTTGGAAGAAATAGAAAAACGTCTCATTCCTCTTTCCCTATCCCCTATATTTCCCTATATCACCCCTTACCCTACTGTAGGTAATTTTTTAGTTTTGTGTTTATTTTGTCTCACTGTTTTCTGTAAAGCGTTCAGAGCAGTCCACTTAGGTATGTCTTCGGGCACCCCTTTGGACCCATACTGAGAAATGACTAAATCGATCTCATCACGCCATACTTGGTGAACCTGTTGAAAATGATATTAAAAGTAAAGTTTGATGGAATCTTTCCTTGTATTCTTCTAAAAGACTATTTAAAGTCAGTTTGTTTATTTCTGCTTGTGTCTAAATGCTTTTTTTCTTCCTTATAACTATTTTTAGCAGTCTCAGTGAATGTTGATGCATTTGGTCTTACTTTAGCATTTAAAAGTTCATATGACTTTTATTATTAATTCCTAATTTGGTCCTCAAAAATGTCAAAAGTTAGAAAGAACATATACTATTCCAATGTTATAAACAAGGAGACAGCTGTTCAGAGAATTTATTTGCTTTGTTTACATGAATAAAAAAGAGGAGCTGAGACTTCTAAAGATGGTTTATATAAATTCTAGTCTGATGATTTTTCATTGTTTTGTGCTGTCTTTGAACAATGAAGACTAAATAACTGGTGAGAATACTATAATAATTAAAACATCTATATTATTAAACCCTTATGAGTTACATATGTATATGTTTTCATATAGGAAAGTTTAGAATAATAAATATAAAGTGTTATTTAGAGCTATACATTATCTAACTTATTCTCTAAGTTAATTTTTATTTAGAATAGAAAATGATATTTTTCCATTTTATTTTTGTAGAGAGAAGACAGACTCAGCCCTCATTTACCCTCTAAGGTCAGTAAGCATAATTTGGGAGATCCAAAGGGCTTATGAATCACCCCCTAGTACATAAGAGTGCAATGAGTTTCATAAATAATCTGTGTGGCCACAATATAAATAAAATTCCCTCACACATATTCAATTGGAAGCCCTAGTGCATCTCCAACACTGAGTAGAGCACTGTAAATGACTTAAGAGCTTTAGAGGCTCATAAGAGCTTAATCAACTGTAGATCAGAAGATAAATAAACAAAAACGCAGCTGTTGTCTCTGGTTTGAAGGGCTTTGAATCCAGGCTTTTTCACAACAGGACGATCTCTCAAGCCAGACCTCGACTATACGGAAACAGGGACATTTCTTAAAGGATTAAAAGTAACCATAGACAGTAATGGGTAGGTTTTGTTATGAAAAGTTTTTTTAGGCAATTTATTCTGTGCTATTTTGAAATTACCTAATTAATTTAACTATATTACTTATGACCATACCTAAGCAAAATACATTAATTACTCAGTCCACCTAAATAAAATTGCTAAATTTTGGATTAGTGCAAGTTGAAAGATATTTCTTTATAAGAACAGAACATAGTAGTCCTGGCTGGTGTGGCTCAGTGGATTGAGCACGGGCTGTGAACCAAAGGGTCACCGATTTGATTCCCAGTCAGGGCACAGGCATGGGTTTTGGGCCAGGCCTCCCAGCGGGAGGTACATGAGAGGCAACCACACGTTGCTGTTTCTTTCCCTCTCTTTCTCCTTCCTTTTCTCTAAAAACAAATAAATAAATAAATAAATAAATAAAAATCTTAAAAAAAAAGAAAAGAACAGAACATAGTAAAGTGACTGGGTCAGCAGTGGTAGCCAGGGTGGCCCGGGGCCAATTTCATATTTCCCACAACCATCATCTTCTCCTCTTCCCCCACATTCTTTGTTATTTACATGCTTAATCTTCTACAAACAGAGTAAAGGCCAAGTTCTCAAACCCAGTCTTCCATCCAATACATAGCCCCTTCCTGTATAGAACTCTAGCACTTTCATTGACTCTTTTTTTCCCCTAAAGACATTTACTTTTAGCTTTTAATATAGGCTCATAGGTCTCAGTAATCTAAGGTATCAAATTTTCTTTAGATTTCAAATAAAAGAATGGTCTTTCATACCTCCTCTTTCTTTGTGAAGGTGAGTGCTGAAAGTGCAACCTGAACAGCACAGGCCCCCGTTAACAGTGCCGCATACTACAAGGAAAGAGAGGTGGAGACGACAGCGTTGCTTCTGATGTATTTGTTAGATGCGGCAATGATGGGAAAGCGTACATCAGAGGAAATATTCAGTCTTAACATATACATAGGCATTGCTAACATCTCCTGTTCTCATATACATGAGTGAGTTATTAAAACAAAAAAGCAAAGAAAAAATATCAATGAACATTTGGGTAAGTGTAAGACAGAAAGAAGTGACAGTACTTCCGGAGAACCCTCACAGATTCTGTGGTCTAATGGAGCTGTTGTTTATACCATCTTCATTCAGATCTAAAACTGACACAGAAGGAAATTTAATTAAATTCCCTTGACCAGTGTAGACTAAAAATCTGTGTCCAGAGTGACCACCCAGATTGTCAGCGCTACATAAAAGGTAAGCATCTCAGCATTCTTCCTGGAAAGACACAAGAACTGCAGTTAAATTTCTTATTTTCTTGGCAGGAGAGTGCCTGTGAATTAAAATTAATTATATGCAAAAGAAATGTTAAAAAGTATGTTCCATCTAAGTGTGTAAATTGTGGTCATACTTACCACATGTATAGTAAGTGGCTCATGTTAGGTCTATATTTCTGATCATAGTTTATCTTTTTTTTTTAAAGATTTTATTTATTTATTTTAGAGGGAGGGGAAGGGAGGGAGACAGAGAGGGAGAGAAACAGCAATGTATGGTTGCCTCTCACATGGCCCTCACTGGGGACCTGGCCCGCAACCCAGGCATGTGCCCTGACAGGGAATCGAACCGGGACCCTCTGGTTCCCAGCCCACGCTCAATCCACTGAGCTACACCAGCCAGGGTATAGTTTATCTTTTTATATAACGTGCCTTGGGAGAGAAAGAGTACTAGCCAGAGGCTAGAGTCAGCAGTTGCATTTGTCTTTGTTAAATAATAAATTGAGGATTCAGCTATAAGTCTGCTTCCTACATGGCATGTCCACAAGGAGAAAATGCACTGACTATAGGACATGTTTTCTTTTGCTTGCTGAGCTATAATGCTCATTGACTTTAATATATTTTATTTTGATATTAGTCTTCATATTCATAAGTTTGGTTAATGGTAGTTCACCTTAGAAGATGGATTCCTATTGATGTTGTGCTAAAAATTAATATCTAATTGTGTAAGTGCTGAGTGCAGATTTGATCCCTGGAACACTCCCTAAGAAAATTCTACCTAGAAGGGGGAAGGGTTGTTAGGAACTTGTGTAAAGGACACATGGACAAAGCCAATCGGGGTAGAATCGAGGGTGGGAGATGGGGATGGCTTGGGCGGGGGGTAGTGGTGGAGGGAAAATGGAGACAGCTATACTTGAACAACAATAAAAAAGAAAGAGAAAATTCTACCTAGAAAATTTTCTTGGAAGGGGACAGACATTTCATTTGTCTTATGCCCAAGGGCACACTGTACAGCTATGTTGTCATAACATAAATCATTCAACTCATTTGTGTGACTTGGACACTCAAAATCAAAGATACGCATTCAAGCTATTGAAGTGAAATACATACCAGAATTAGGAGCCATCTGATTTCATTTTGAATTCCCAAATAACCCAAGAGACAAAGAAAAACAATAGCCGATCCAGTTCCAATCAAAATTCCAAAAATATATACTATCAAGTGATTATTTTCATCTGTGAAAATTATAAGATAACTTATTATTAAATAATATTTGTTTTCTATATAGTAATAAATACAGCAACCTAAGTTTTTCCTAAAAGGTTGTTGCCAAACCACTAGGATTTTCTCTTTCTTTTTAAACTTTATTCTAGACCCTCTTACTTAAAGAAAAAACATTTCTTCAATGACCTAATGGAGAATTTCTTCAGTTTCAGAAGATCTCTTTACCTTTACCTTATCTTCATTGTCTTCTATAAAAGAGGACAATTTTTTTCCTAAGGTGAATGCTTCTACAACTTATGTACATACAATCATTTATGTATTCACTCATTCCTCAAAAAGTTTTTAAGCAACTAAAATGTACAGGTTAAGTTACCCTGGGTTTATTGCTAATATGGCCCTATTAAAGTTATATATTGTTCTTGCCACATCTAGGTTGAGCTGTCTGTGCTGGAGGGTTATATATATTCAACAGACTAACTGTTAAATGTTTAATGCTGTGGCACAGACTGTAGAACACTAGTACTCAGCAACTGTTAGTTTAAAAGCAAGAATAGTACATTAAATATGCCCTATGTTCTATGTGAGAGGCAGTGGTATGCTGTAGCCAGCTTGCTCTGGCTCAAAAAAGGCAATTGTTAATTTTTTGCAAAAGATAAAAGCCAACTCAATTCACATGGACACCTTAAAATTGGCCATTCTGAGAGTAGTTAAACCATAGAAATCAACAAATACCATAAACCGACACTCTCCATCCCAAAACCACTTAAGCGTTTACCAGCACATATTTGGATACAAGAACAGCTAATGCAGTAGGGGGAGGGTTTTGGAGCGTTCAGGGGTGTTCAACCTGCAGCGCGGGATGGCTATGATTGCAGCTCAACACAAAATCATAAATTTACTTAAAATATTACAATATCTTTCTTGTTTTCATTAGTGTTTGTGTCTTTAATGTGTGGTGCAAGACAACCCTTCTTCTTCCAGTGTAGCCCAGAGACGCCAAAAGGTTAGACACCCCTGGTAGGTAGTCAAGATTACTGGAGAAGGTAACACCTGAGCTTAGGCTTTAAATGATGATTAGAAACATCTACAGTTGGGTAGTCGAAGCATCTGGAGGCTCGGAGCAGCACATTGTGACTATAACTGTCATAAAATTTCCAGAACTTACTTATCTACTAATTATAAGTTTGTACCTTAAACAACATACCTCCAATTCTCTACCACTTAGCCCCTGATAGCCACCATTCTTTCTGTTTTTACAAAGTTAGTTTCTTTTTTCAGATTCCACATATACATGATATCACAGAATATTTATTCTTCTCTGTCTACCTTGTATCACTTAGCATAATATTTTCAAGGTCCATCCATGGTGTTGCAAATGACAGGGTTTCTTTCTTTCTCATGGCTATATGTAGAAATATATATTGCTTATACATGTATATATATCATATCTTCTATATATATTTATTCATTGATGGACACTTAAATTGTTTGTATAGGGAATATATTTTATTTTTCCTCACCACTCTTCTTTGCAGGAGCCATTTTGCCAAGCCCAAGTCAGACAGAAAGAGCGTTTGCTGGTAACTTAATTTTAAAAGAGATTATTTAACTTGGGCAGTGAATCTATATTGATCTCCATTATTTTTTGAAGTCTACATAAAGGTCAAGAGTTAGCAGAATACTCAAAATCTTCCATTTCTCTCATCCCTCTTGTCCAAAGTTTGTAGCTTTCTCTCCCCAAGTTCTTCTTTATGGTCTTCAATTTAAGTCCTGTCATTTAATAAGATATTTCTAAAACCAACTGACAAACACCTTCGGAGGAAAACTGAATTCTAGAGAAATACTGCCACCTGCTGAATAAATCATGCATGCAATTGTTTAAAATGAAATGCCTAGTTTTATTGAGAATGAAAAAATAAAATAGATATATACCTAGAGCAGTGAAGAAATTATTTCTGTCTAATAAAAGCCATGCACCAAATCCCATGAGTAAAAGTCCAAGAACCTGCAAAAAAGAGTCAATGTGATTTTTAGTAATTGCCAATAAAAATGCATTACATTTTCTGAATAATTTTGAAGTCTTACCAAGAAAGCTCCATTAATAAGATTAAGAAAGTATTTTAAAATTAATGGTTTGCTTTTCCTCAACATTCTTTTCCTCCTCAGAAACTGATGATTCTGAAAAGATAAGCACAATTTTTACTATAAACACTCAACATAGTAACGACTTTAAATAATTATGCCTATTAATGTTGTTTATTTTTATGTTTTTCTTCTTTTACAAGTGGTCAGTGTAACATTCTCTTCTGCCCTTTCGAATATAAGGACATACTGAAGCTCTCTTAAAGCTGTACCTATCTTTACCAGCGTTTTTTGGCTAGGCTGTTGAGACCAAGAGGGCATTTACTGTATAACATGCCAACAGGTGCTTTATTCAACTTCTTGCAGTTTTCAGAAAGTAAAGTATTTCATATAGTTTCTAGTCTTACCATAATTTTCTCCTTACTGGAAAGCATTCCTTCACTTCTTCATGCCCCTATTTGTCCCTAGAATAAAGTCAGCCCCTCCTTGGAGTCTCACCATTGCCTTGATTTTTTGCCTATTTTCTCCTTGGCATGTCTTTCTTCCTGTGTAGTCTCTGAGGTCTTTAAATGAAGAGAATAGGTCTTGTATACCACACTTAGTAGGTACTCAACAAATATGTGTTGAATGAGATTATTTAATTAGTCTATTGTTTAGAGTATACAGTATTTTTTTTTAATTTTATTTATTTTCAAAGAGAGGGGAAGGGAAAGAGAAGGAGAGGGAGAGAAACATCAATGTATGGTTGCCTCTCACATGGCCCTACTGAGGACCTAGCCTACAACCCAGGCATGTGCCCTGACTGGAAATCGAACCGGTGACCCTTTGGTTCGCAGCCCGTGCTCAATCCACTGAGCTACATCAGCCAGGCATAGGGTATACAGTATTAATAAAGTAAATAACCTAAGGTTGTTTTAATTAAAAACTATTTTCCATGGAGCCAATGTCCCTAAAACTTTTATGGAAAACCAACATCCTACTGTTTTTTTGTAGCTTTATTATATATTGATGCTTTAAATTTTCCTGGGTACTTTCCTTCATTGTTTTACTTTTAGCTAGCAGTATAAAAAAAAATCATAGTTTGCAATGTTTTAATACATGCAGTGACTACTTGATAGGATGAAAGATTTAATAAAACTAATTTGAAGCTATTTCTGCCTAGGAAGAAACCAATCTATTTGTTAAAATGAAGAATGCATTGGAAGTGGAGAAATAAGAGATGCCTAGGTTAGTGTTTATACAGTTCCCTCCCTAGTTTGACCTGAGGCCTCATTCCTCCTAAAAACACCCAAAGTTCTTCTTCCCATTTTAAGTAGTCTCTTCCATCCTCTGCTTTGAACTCTCCTGCTATCATTTAGCTTCTCCAATTTCTGTCCTCCAGTCTTATTCCTCCTGGATTCCTCCAGTGCCTGGCCTGTTTAGATGGGACACTCAGTTGGAAACACTGCCTGATTTTTATTTTAGTTTCTCCCCAAGATGCTACATATTTTTGGGCTTCAGTTATATTTAATTCAGTATATTAGAAGGTTGTGATCCTCTCCTAGAGGCAGAACAGGAAGTTAGGCCCAAAGTCCTGGTCTCCATTTGTGAATAAGAAAAAGAAAGGGGAGTAATGCATGAGGTTGCTCTGTGGCAACTGTGGTATGAAATGCTGACAATGTAATCAGACGCACGTCCGGCTGCCAGCTGCCAGGAAAGCCGGACTCTTGAGACAAGTGCTGGTGAGAAGGACAGTGGTTGATTCAATTGGCAGCCCCCTCAGAAGATGGGGGACTCTTGTCTCGAAGCCCATGTTAGCATCTCAGTGCAGGAAGGGGTTTTGATAAGGAGGGAGAGGAAAAGCAGAACAATGAGATCGAGGGGAAGGCGCTCTACATGTAGACCAGCCAGTCCACTCTGATAAGGACCTTGTAAATGGTCAAGTGATAGTCTAGTGTATGTCATCCTATTTTTGTCATCCTGGTTTTTGTCATCTGGTTTTATGGTTGAAGGTCAGCAGATCTCCCGGAGCTGGTATGACTGAAGTTTGGAGTATGTATCTTTTGAAATTACTTCCCAGGATGCTTTTTTTAAAATTTTATTCTTATTTTTTTATTTTTAAAGAGAGGGGAAGGGAAGGAGAAAGAGAGGGAGAGAAACATCAATGTGTGGTTGCCTCTCATATGGCCCCTACTGGGGACCTGGCCCGCAACCCAGGCATGTGCCCTGACTGGGAATCGAACCCACGACCCTTTGGTTCACAGCTCGCTCTCAGTCCACTGAGCTACACCAGCCAGGCAGTTCCCAGGATTCTTATACAAACATGCCATATATTTACAAATTACATATTAGTCAGAGTTAGCATTTATAGAAACAATGTCTAAAGAACTGTGGGGTGGGTTATAATTCCCCACTGTCACAATTTCCCACAGTTACAAAGGCATATACTTGACTGTTGATTTGGTAATAATTAGCATGTTAGAGTCAAAGATAAATGTTTTATCAAAGTAACCAAATATTGAAATAAAAATGTTTGTTTCTCCCAATCCAATGTAAGTAACTGGTTCTCTTCTAGGAAATCATCTTAAGAACCTGAGTCTTGCTCCTAAATTTGCTCAAGGTGTTATACTTTATAGCCAGTAGAAAGAAAGAGAAAATGAGTAAACTCAGGTAAGCATCTCTTAAACAAGTGAGGAGAGAGCTACACATTTTCTCTTTTGCTCATATTCCACTGGGAAAGACTTGGCCACTTGTCCATGCACAGTTGGAAGTGCAATATGTGCCCAAGATGAAGGAAAAGGGTGAATTAGGGCGGGAGAGCCAAACACAATGCCCGACAGTTAGGAAGGGCATTCTAGAAGATAATTAGAGGGAGTGAAAGAGGTCTGGGGACAGTGCACATTTTCTCTATCATGGAAAAGAACATAAGGTGATCAGAAGGCTTCCTATAGTTTAGGAAAATAAAGGAATGATGATATTCACTGGAAATAGGAAAGTTGGGTAAATGTTTGAAAAAAATTGTAAATCTCATAAATTTAATACTCAGTAATCGAGTCTGAATTGGTAGAAGATGTGTTTGTGGTTCAGCACTGGAAACAGAATGCAGGAAAATGGGTAGCAAGAACCAGGCAGACTTGGGGGGCATCAGAGGGAAGTGGTGTCATGGTACTGAATAAAGAGAATGAATGAAGAGAAGGAATGAATGAAGACTAGAGATAAAATGAGCAGAAGTGTGAGGGAAGAGAATAATGATATAATTAGGAATTTGGATTTTTTCAAGCAGACTTTTACAAAATGAGGACATAATCGAAGTATGATCTCATAGAAACCGATGGGAGAAGAAATTTCTAAAAAGGTGTATATGATAAAGAGGTCAAAAAGAGGTCAGCATTCTCAGAGTCAGCCAATTTGGTAATGAAGATGTTTATGGTGACTTCAAAACAGCAGTGTTCGAGTCCATTTGGTCTCCTGTGACTAAGAGGCTTATAAACAGCAGAAATGTATTTCTCACAGCTCTGGAACTTGGAAGTCAAATCAGGGTGACGGTACGGCTGGGTGAGGCCCCTCTTCCAGGTGTCAAACTTCTTGTATCCTCAGGTGGCGAAACGGGCTAGAGTGCGATGTGCAATCTGCATTATAAGAACACCGATCTCATTCATGAGGAATCCATCTCATGACCTAATCACCTCCTAAAGGTCCCAACTTCTAACACATGGGGTGTAAGGATTCCAACGTAAATTTCGGGGGCACACAAACAGACCATAGCAACGAGCTCAAATGAAAGGGAACACAGAAAACAGGGTGTCTAAGCAACCTGTCGAGGAAGTCCACAGCCACGTCTGCACAGAAGGGTAAGAGGAGATGGTCATGTGCTGATCTCTTCAGCCTCAAGCCCCAGGTACAGAGACGACGTCAGTGAAAGTGTGGACGTGCAAGCACAAAGGCATGCAGCAAGTCCGTGCAGTTCTTATTTAAATATTTGTGAAATGGAAGATGTGTATTTTCCTTCGCTGCAGATAATAATTTGTTTTTAACTTAATCAAACAAAGTACTGGTGTGGCATTTCTCTTGTTCCTTTCCTGATTAGATAATTAATGGTCCAACAGCAGAGGTATATTTTAATAGCATGAAGGCCATAGGGAAGGATCATTTACAACAATTAATCTACTTATAGTGTCATTTTCTACTAATTAAATAATACTCTAATTACTTTTATTATTGTTTTGATGTTCCTTCTAAGTGCCAGGAGATGGGACACAAAAATGAATGAATATGAAAACCTGTGGCCAACTGTGAATCCATGCTGGGGTTGGAGGTCAAGGAATAAAGGGAACTGGGAAGCTTCAAAGAAGAGATGAATTTGAGATGATCCTTCCAAAATGATTAAGAGAGTTTGATAAAAACGGGGTAGAGGCCCCGCTGGTGTAGCTCAGTGGATTGAGCGCAGGCTGGGAACCAGAGTGTCCCGGTTCAATTCCCAGGTGGGGCACATGCCTGGGTTGCGGGCCAGGTCCCCGATGAGGGCCATGTGAGAGGCAACCATACATTGCTCCTTCTCCTCTCTCTGAAAATAAATAAATAAAATCTTAAAAAAAACAAACGGGGTAGAGGCAGGAAGTTCTCAGGACAGACAGAACACTGTGTCTTAGGCTGTATAGTTAAGGGCGCCGGGGCATGGGTAAGAGTGGCAAGAAATGAAAGATGAGGCTAGAGAGGTAAAATCTGTGAAGGATCATGTATGCTTTGTGAAGAATCTGCCTTTTTTTCTTTTTTTCCTGATGATCATTTATTTGTCATAGAGACGAGCATGGCAGGACAAAATAAAAGCAGAAATTGTGTAACTGGTCATTGGAATAAAAGTCTTGTGCTGCTCACAGATTATACAGTATAAAAATAGTCATGGAGGCAATAGACAAAAGCACCTAGGAATGTTTTTGATCCATTCAATTTTAAAAAAAATTTAAACAAGGGTTTAATGTTTCAAGGGTAGCAATTTCATTAAAATCCACCTACAAAATGAAACCACAAAAGCCATAGTTAAATGGCATTTCCCCTGGAGAATGACCAGGTATTATATCATGCTGTAACTTTAGTGTGAGGCTGTAGGGTTTGGGAATCAGCCAGACCACCTAAAAGTGGAAAAGATGTTTTTATTGCTGAGGTGAAAGGAGCAATTTTCTATTATCAGGCCACTCAGTATTTTAAGAAGTCAAAAAAATACAAAATGTTCCAAAGAGTTTTTCAACCATCCACCTCAATATCCATAGATTATTCCTGATTTAGAAAAGGTCAAAGGAGACAAACTCTAGTAAAATTGTACATTTATCTCTATGTAATTTTGTCATTTAAATTAAATGAAAAATTTGTCCCAGAGATTGAATCTGTGCCCTAAAATTATTTATTTACTTGCCACAGCCTGAGCATTTGGAACCCCTTGAAAATAGAGGTTTATAAGAGAAATCTGGATAAACCTTTCAGTGCTGGATGCAGACACCAACGGGCTCCATTAGCTACATTACAACTTCGCGACTGAAATACAGATGACTCTGTCTTTCTCACACCCATGCCTGCTAAACCTCAGCTGGTGGGAACTAGACTTCATTCAGCTTTTAAAACTTTTATCTATCATTAAAATTTTTTTTCTATTTTAATCAGACACAATATTTTTAGAAAAAGATACTTATGACTTTATGGAGGATAATCTGTCCATTGAAAAAATATTGGTGGCCTGGATGAATGAAATCGTTGTCAGTGATGAAACATCCCACCTAGCTTTCCTCTAACTCTTCCCAAAAGCTCAAGTAATGTCTTTTTGCTCCTCCAAGGGGGTTGACTTCAAAGTAATGAAGGGAACATGAGGCAGCTTGTTCTTAAGTTTTCAAAGTTAATTTTGGCATGGTGGGATATTCCTTTCTGATAAGGAAATTAACTGAAGTTTTTGGTGCTCGTTTTTCTTCCATAATCTGTAAGGGCAGTATAAAAAAAAAAAGAAAGAAAGAAAAGAAAAGAAGAGAAAAAGTACAATAAGGTAAAATAAAATAAACCCCCCAAGAGATCTTGGAAATGGTGCACATATTCTGGGGACCTCAGTCTCACAACACCCCACCCTAAGCCCAGGGAAGATGGGTCAGAGCTCTGAGTCTCCCGGAGTCCTTCACCAGGAAATCGGATTTCTGTGAGGCCCCAGTTCCGTCCGTCTTAGCGCACAAGACAGAAGAGTCGCGTAGACACAGAAGGAAGAGACGCGCGGTGAAGAGAAGTAGTAAACAGAGAATAAATTCCCTCTCAGTAGTGTGCACTTGATGTTAATGCCGATGATAATTCAACCGATGTACAGAATATTCACTTGAACAGAGAGATGAGAGTATGAGATAACTAGAGGAAAACAGATGCTGAAGCCATTATAATAATGTCTTGATAACAAAATAATATTAAAATGAGAAACTAACATGATAGGTTCAAGGCCTTTGGGGACCCGTTTTCTTTGCCAGGTTCCACATTCTTATGGCGACATGGTCTTTTTCTTCTAACAAATTCGTCATCTGGCAGAAGCTGTCTTTCAGAGCGTCGACGTTGTCCAGCGAGCAGGGCTGCAGGATCCAGTGTTTTCCCAGGGCCAGGGGTTCAAGTTTAAAGTATTTTTTGACCTCTTGCACGGAGCGGGCGGCTGGCTTGCGCTGACGCTTGGCCAGGATTAGGAAGGGCAGCAGAGCGCACAACTGCGGGCGCTGCGGAGCCCAGTGCAGCCCCTTTCCGGCCGTTTCTAAATCCTCCTGGGGGCGCACTCACACGGCGACCACCCCTCGAGACCCGTGATAGTAGCGACTCCAGTATTTCCGGATACGCTCAGCCCCTCCAAGTTCTTTGACATTCAGGATGGCGTTCAGGAACGGCACTGCTTTTACACGAAAGCCTGTGGTTGACACACGTGCTCGGGGCTCTCATTGCAGAGCGTGGACAGCAGACTGGTCTTGCCAGAGCCTGTGAGCCCCACGCACGCCCTGTCATACTTGAGTCCTGCGGATGGTGGGACTCTGCAGCACGGGGCTCGAAAACGCAGATTATCCATGTACAGAAACATCTCAGGTACCCGGAAATCAATCATCCGGCACTTAAAGCGTCCGGAACGGCTCCGAACCCGGATAAAAAGTAGCGTCTTGGGTTGCGAGCGACCAGTCCTTGTAAAGGCAGCCACCACGAAAACAGCCGAGCGCCACCCTGCTTGTATTTTCTGAAGATAATGGGGAACCATAATTCTGTCATGCGTGAGGAAGTCAAATTAGGAAAGAAACCTAAGCCAGGGACAATTTGCGAACACACTAGTTCGTAAGAATGGATGTGATCTAAACTGCAAGATGGCTTTGGAACAATTCCAGGATATGAAGGATATAATAGAAGGAGAATTGCTAGCACTGGGGTGTTAGAAAGAGGCCAACATGAAACTTGAACTCAGGTTTGTAGACCTTGAATATGTAAACGATTGGCACTGTCCCATGTCCTAAAATGTGTTATTTATATTGATCCTCCTGACCATCAAAATTTTGCAAATTCAGCACTAGTATGCTATTACTCCCAGAATTGCCAATGAAGAAATACTCAGAAAGGTAAAATAGCTTGCCTGAGATCACCCAGTTAATATGTGGCAGTACTGAGATTCAAACTCAAAGATATAAACCATATGTGAGGGGGGACCCCCCAAAAAAGATTTTATTTATAAAAAATTATGTGTTTATTCTTACATGTTTAAACTTCGGTCACCTTCAAAGTATGCTCCATTTGATGCAACATACCTATCAAGACACTTACTCCACTGCTCAAAACAGTTTTTGAACTCATCAATTTTGATGCCTTTAGTGCTTTTGCTGTTTTTTGGTTTCACCTCTTCCACATCTGCAAAATGTTTCCCTTTGAGGACTTTTTTCATGCAGGGAAATACAAAAAAGTCAATTGGGGTGAAATTGGGTGAATAGGGAGGGTGGGGCACAGGGGTCATGCTGTTTTTGGTCAAAAACTGCTGAACACTCACCCTGGTTGGGCAGATGTGCTTGTAAATCACCCATCATGAAATGGGCAAAAGCACTGAAAGAGTCACTGAAGTTGAACACAGTCTCTCACAATAACACCAGTTGCTACATTGATATAGATAGGTTTCTAGAACACTCACCTTGAAGGAGAAGCCTGTACTACCAGGGGCCTGCTCCCCAGAAGATAATTCTGGTTTTCTGAGGTTCCTCCTTCATAAGTCATCATCTGTAAATGCCCATTATAAATACCACATACCTCAAAGGAGTGTTATGAAAATTAAATGAAATTATCTTTTTAAAGCACTTATTCCAGTGTCTGGTTAAATGTTAGCTATTAATGTCATTAGACCACATCTTAGTATAGAAATACTAAGGTTGTCCAACAACTGAGAATTTCTATTAAACACTGCATCATTAAATAATGATTTCAAGTAAATTGATTTATAGTCTATAACTATTTGAGATAATTGTTGTATGTTGTTCTTTAATTAGTGATTGGCAAGTTATGGCTAATTGATATAATTACCAGTTATTTTCAGGGTAAAAATAATATAAGAATATGAGATGTAATAATGTTCATCACAGATTAATTAATCTTCAGAAGAACTTTTAATATTTTTATTTTTTGTCCTCAATTTGTTTGACAAGGTAAGTTTTTTTTTTAAAGATTTTATTTAGAAGAACAGTCTAACAATAGCCAGGGGGGAGGGGGGAGGGGACAAGGAGGAGAAGGGTTTTCAGGAATCACGGTAGAGGACACATGGACAGAACTAAGGGGGAGCAGGGAGGCTGGGGAGGGGGGTGGGGTTGCAGGGGGAGGGAGGAGGGGAAGGGAGAGGATGCAAATAACTGTAATTGAACAACAATAAAGTAATTATTAAAAAAAGATTTTATTTACTTATTTTTAGAGAAAGGGTAAGGGAGGGAGAAAGAGAGGGAGAAAAACATCAATGTGTGGTTGCCTCTCTTGTGCCCCACACTGGGCATGTGGCCTGCAACCCAGGCAGGTGCCTTAACTGGGACTCGAACCAGCGACCTTTTGGTTCATAGCCCACACTCAATCCACTGAGCTACACCAGCCAGGACACAAAGTAAGCTTTAAGAAGGGATGCAATCATCTTTAAATTAGTTGATTATTCACTTAGCTATATGAAATTAGTCATGTAATTTAATTGATTACTAATGAATTCCATATATTTTTAGGAAGATTACAAATAAAATTAAACTTAAAATTTTCAGACATGAATATCAATATAATATGGTTGCCTGACCATTTTAAGTAGAGTTTAAATAGTCTATAAACCAGCAGCAAAACTAAACTAAATAAAAGGGCATCTTAGCATACACTTTGATAATGAAAATAGTCTAAATTTAATTAGACCTAAAACTAGGTGTAGTTTATTTTTGAAAATCATTATCTTACTTGAATGCAGCACTAATGTGTTTTTTAATATCTAAAGTCTATTGATTTCTCACTCCATATTATTAATTCTTATGTTGATGCAATACAAGTTTATTGTTGCCAGGCAATAGTTCATTTTCTTTCAAAGGCTCAATGAAATGTTTGCCTTTAGCTTAACGTCTCTCAGATATCTTTTACAGTTATGGCCACTTCCTCTTGGATTTTAATTCTTTGTTTGCAAACTTTAAAAAATTAAAATCAGAAATGTTTGTTACTAACTAAAATGAAATTTCACATTTGTACAATATATGTTTGCTCCACGAAAAATGAAAAAATTGATCAATTTTTAAGTAAAAATTAAATGGCATAATATCTACTTAAACTTCAAAATTCATATTAAAACAGTGGGTGTCACCATCAATATTTTACAATAAAACATATTCCAGAAAATACTTTTTCTAACTTTTTTAATCTCACCAATTCGTTTAGAGGTTTTTGATAGGCATTGGGTGATAATTGATTTCTTTCTTTTTAAAGAAACTGTCGTCATTGAAAGAAATCAATTTATTGGATTCTCATTCATATCTTCAGACCCCAGAAGTCACCATTTAGGATTAAGATTTTGTGGAATGAACAATTTATAGATAAGCAATTTAACATTTACTAGATACAAGTAAGAAACACAGATCAGAAAAAATTTAAAGGTCAGACTACCTCTACTTGGGTAACTGTAACAAAATGTCATTTCTTTATTAACTACTTTCCAAAATTATTTTAAAAGATTAAAACCAAGCACTCAAGTTCCTTACCCAGCTCCTGAGACGTAGCGTTAGTTCCAATTTCGAAAGGAGATAATTTGTCCTATTGGGGCACCAGTAAGAAAAGCCGGACCATCAGTCTTGGGATTGGCTGTTGCCTTGGTTACACTTTGTTTGGAGCCTCAGAGCGCTGTCTTCCGAGCAAGCCGAAGGATTTAGCTGCTGGTGGGTGAGTCGAAGCTCCCCAAGACCGGGGTTCACAGTGAAGGAGGAGAGTCAGCGCTGTGGCAGCGCAGACGGAGCCAGGTCCCTCTCCGCCAAGAGCAAGCTTTAGAGCAGAAGGAGGGAAGAGGGGCTGCGGGCTGAGGGGCTGGCTGAGAAGTTCGAGGCTCCCTTCGGTTTCAGAGATTTGGGTACCCACTCAAAACTTCAAGATCCACTGTGACCAGCCGTCCTTTAATGCCGATTCCCTTCCTTCCTCACTCTCTCCTTCCCTATTCTTTGCCTGCCTTCCTTTCTTTTTTCTCATATATACTTTTGGTTACTTTTAAAAGTAGATTTCACTGTCCTTTTATTATGGTTGAAGGGTGAAGTCACTTAAGATTTCCCACTTTTGGCAGCTTTAGCCAATTCGAATGATTTATTATCAACTTGAAATGTTTACTGTAGCCCACTTACCGCGAAATCATCCAGGACTGCTGTGACCTATCCGGTAACCACTCGCTAAAGGAAGCTATTGGGGGCTGGAGTCTGATTTGAAACGTGTTATAGGTGTAAAATATACACCAGATTCTCAATAATTAGTGTGCAAAAAAGAATGTACGATTTTTACATTGATCTTAATAATACTTTGTAACTCATTACATGTTGAAATATTTCGGATAAAAGAAGTTAAATAAAATACTTTATTAAAATTAATTTCACTTGTTTCTCTTTACTTTTAAAAAAGTTGCTACTAGAAGATTTACGTATGTGCTCGGGTAGTAATGGACAGGGCTGGTCTAAAGAGCCAGTAGATGAGCAGAGAGGAACATGTAATGGAAATGACTTTGACCTTTACCCTAGTCTCCTGCCTTTCTACACAAAGTTTTGTATACCCGTACATTCTGCTTTATAGCCTCTTAAAAAACCCCCCACAAATTTCCACTAACCTTTGAATTGCACTTTAAGATAATTTGACTACAGGGTCGCATTTTGCACTGTTAGGTTGTTTAGTTTCGTTTTCCTTTAGACGAGAGAGGCTGTGGATAAAATTGACTATTTTTAAACTAGCTTTTAAAATTGTGAAAATAGTACTTGTTTATTGTTAAAATACCACTCAACATAAACGTATGAAGTGAAAATTAAAAGTTTCTCAATGTCTTCCATAAAGTTTCTGTCTAAAAAAAAAAAGGCGTGTGTGGTTACATAAGAGTGATATCACTCTGCATATCTTTCTGCCACTTGCCTTTTTTCAACTATTCCTTCTTGATTACATTTCCATAGGAGTACAATAAGCATACTTTTTTAATAACTTGCCTATTATTCTATTTTATGAATCCATTATAATTTTTTAATAAGTACTTAGGATATCTTTATTAATTTTTATTGTGGTAATTGTCGATTCACATGCAGTTTTAAAAAATAATACAGAAATATCTCTTGTACACTGTCTACTATCTCCCAATGTTAATATTTGTAAACTATAGTATAATATCATGACCAGTAGTAACATGATACTGATACAATCTGCTTATCTTACTCAGATTTCCTCAGCTTTACTTGTACTTGTGTGTGTATATGTACTATATAATTTTTATTATCTGAATAATATATACTCACTTATCTGCTCCTACAATCAAGGTACTGAAAAGTCCCAACACTATAAGGATCTCTCATGTTGCCTATCTATCACCATAACCACCTTTCTCCAACCCAGTCCACCCCCAACTCCTTCCAATCACTATATGTTTTCCATTTATAAAATTGTGGCATTTAAAAATGTTAGAGGAATCATGTTTTGGTTCCTCATCCTACTTCCACGTGGATTCATCTGTATTGTGGCATGTATCAATAGTTTATTCTTTTTATTGCTAAGTATTATTCTATGGTGTGCATGTACTAGAGTTGGTATAACCATTCACTTCCGCGGGACATTTTGTTGTTTCCAATTTGAGACTATTGGGAGTACAACTGTTGTGAACATTTATTTTAATTTTTCTGGGATAAATGCCCAAGAGTGTAGGCAATGCCATATTTTGCTGTGTATAAGGCTCCCTTTTGCCCAAATTTTTTAGGGAAAAATAAGGATGCACATTATACATTGGTATAATGGTTACATACCATGGGTATAATAATGGGCATGATAATCCCGTGTATAATGTGCACAAAGCATGAGTGCCCAGTATACACAGCAAAATACAGTACATGTACATCAGTCCAATTAAATCATTTATGTGTGAAATGAAGAATTGTGATATCTATGGCTAGAGGAAAGGCAGGCACGGGAGTTATTTTTTTGGATGGGAGTAAACTCCTTGTGTTCATGTGGAGGGAGTCAGTGGAATAAACATGTATGATGAGGCAGTAACCATAAGGAATAGTGGATGGAGCATGGTTCAGTAGGTGAGCAGTTGTCAGATTCAGAATAAAAGTAGAAAATTACCCTTAGTAGAAAATTACTAAGAGAGGGGCCCCTCTCTTAGTAATATGGGTAAGAAGTGATTTCAGGAAAAGAAATAGAAAATGAGGGTGTTTCATTTTCTTTGTTAAATAGACTACAAACTCTGTGAAAACAGGTCACTTCTCTCATTTAATCAGTGTATTTGTAGCACATAGCCCTGCTCTGAATGCATCTGGTAGATTCACAAAATGTTGATTTTGAGATGAATAAGCAAAATAAGGAAAAGAGAGAGGAGGGAAGGGAGAGAGGGAAGGAAGAAGGAAAGAGGATAGGAAAGAGAAAGGAAGGAAGGGAGGAAGGAAGGAAGGAGGAATGGAAAGAAGGAAGGTAGGAAGGGAAGGAGGTAGGGACGGAGGGAGGGAGGAAAGAGGGAAGGAAAAGCCAAGAAGACAGAGGTCAAAAGGCTTGAGGAAAGAATGAAACTTTGGAATAATCTGAAAAATAAAATAATGGCTGACTAGTATAGTTCTTTTCAAAATTATTTTTACCAAGACCTACAGTAATATAGACAAACAAAACAAACAAATAAAAATAGATTACATTGTAATTCAAGCACATGTGCATACTTTAGAAACATGTCTTTTTTTAAACAATTCTTATCTTTAGTTTATCTAGTGCACTTATAGTTTATTTTCTAGCCTATTCTAACTTCTTCTATCATTAAAACTTAATAATTGAGCCACTAAATTAATTTCTTTGATCAACTAGTGGGTTATGATCTGCAATTTGAAGATGATTAGACAAGGAGATGTTCAGAAAGATTGCTGGTCAGATGAATAGTTTGACTGGGCTTGGAGACCATTTGGTAGTGAAGAACATGGGTTTTGAATTCAGGATGTCTGAATTAGGATCCTGCCTCCCATTAGTTATTAGCGTAGTGACCATGGACAGTTAAGTAACCTCTTCAAACCTGGGTTTTATCATCTATACAATGGCCATAATGACTTTAACCTGTTCAGTTGCTCTGAAGGTTATCTATCATGTAGGTGTCTTCTAGTCCTGCCTTGTCATAGCTACTCGGTGTATGCAGGCTAATGATGGTGGTTATGATGGGATTATGATGATGATGATGACATGAAGATACCAGGTCTGTCCAGAAAGTACCCAGCCGTGTATGAAAAAGGGAGACATTTATTAGAAGAAGACATAAGATACAAGAAACATTGTAATAGGACAATGACACCTCAGTCCCCTTCAAAGTAGGCACCTTGGGACCTCACACAGTTCCAATCTTTGTTGATTGCAGCTTGTACATTCAAAATTCTCAGGTGTCCTGTTTGTTGTAGGCCTTCCGGAATGTGGATCATTTTCAACAGATTCTGGACCATCTTTGAAGCATTTGTGCCACAATTTTATTCACGCTGCTCTAATTGCATGGTCCCCAAGAGCCTCTGAATCATCCCAATAGTTTCTGTGGAGGAATGTTCAAGCCTAACACAAAATGCGATTCAGATTCATTGCTCTACTCACTCAGTTATTTTGAATGTGACAACCACACAGTACACATGCTCACTCAACAGTGTCTACCACCCCCACTGACTAGTACAGTGAAGTCGTCATTATTCACACATGTGCGTTCCAGCCCACTCTCCTTGGCTGCCAGGTTGTGTTGATATCTTGCAAACTGTTCTTGTTCTATGAACAATGGCTGGACTTTTTCCAGACAGACCCTGTATATTATAATATACTAATTAACTCATATCCATTAAAGGATTAAAAATTAAAGATTTAAGTGACATAAATAATGATTTTATATGCCATATATTATCCATTATTACATGTTACTATTGGAAAATTTGTCTATTCCTGGTAGAAATAATAATTCTTGAGTTAATAAGTAGAAACTAGTCATATGTTTTGCTATGCATAGAATTAAGTTCTTTCTGAGTATTTTAATCTCTGAATATTCAAGCTATTCATAGGTGTTTTTCCATTAGGCATTTCCATGTGGATGAATTTTACTGTGAACTTTCTTGGTTCAGGAAGGTTAGCTAGCTCATTCCATGTAACTTCTTCCTTAGACATTTTAAAGTCTATTATTAGCATTGACCACTTTGTAGTCAAACAGCAAAGAAATAATGAATGACTGGAGAGATAAATCAAGTGTTTTTCGACAACCAGAATAAGGTATGATGAACATTTGTTGATAAACTAAAACATGTTTATATAGAGCAATGTTGTATTATTATGACACATTAAAGAACCCACAGTTTTTATTGGCATATTAGTCTCTTTAATTTTCTTTAAATGATTCTGTGTTTTATTAGGAAGGATAATGGAAGATGATGATGATGCAAAGCTCAAAGAAGAAATAGAAGCTGAATTGGATAAAATCAGCATTTCGTCTTTGGAAAAGGATGAAATTAATAGTGATTCAAAATCAGAAACCCAGAGTGATGATAGTGATTCAGTAAGTATTAAATGTTGGACTTTGGAAGCTTTTGATTGGAATAACCTCTTCAGGAGATATATTACTTTCTCATGTGTTTTGTGTACTTACCTCATGATTAACCTTAGGATTACCTTTAAACCAGCGGTTCCCATACTTTTTTGGCACCTGGGATTGCTTTTGTGGAAGACAATTTTTCCACAGACCAGGGTAGAGGGGATGGTTTCAGGATGATTCAAGTGCATTATATTCAAGCTCACCTCCTGCTGTGCGTCCAGGTTCCTAACAGGCCTGGATCAGCACCAGTCTATGGCCTGGAGGTTGAGGACCCTGGCTTTAAACAATGTCTACTGATAGATATTTAAATATAAAAATATGTTGAAGGTAGAAATCACCTATAATTACACGTCTGTATATTTTTTATTTTTGGTAAACTTGGAATTATACCATATTATGTGTGTGCGTCTGTGTATGTGTGTGTATGTCTATTTGATTCCTGCTTTTTTACTTAATTGTGAGCATGCTCATGTGATTATATAAGGATGAGAGCAAAATTTATGTGACAAATTTAGATCAATATAAATAGTTACTTTTTTGATTCAAACATGTTATCTTTTCCTTTGTATATTTCCCCCAATGTTTATATGCTTAGAAAATCTGTTCATAATTCATTCTTTTACATCAAAATTCTTAATCCAATGGGAATATATGTTATGAAATGAAGATCTAATTTGAAATTTTCTTCAACATATTTAGCTAATGTTCCTAGTGTATTTTGTTAGATAATCCAACTCTTTTCTATTGATTTATCATATCTTTTATATATATTTAATTATTTTGTATATGATCTAT
This sequence comes from Micronycteris hirsuta, assembly GCA_004026765.1. Classification (NCBI taxonomy): domain Eukaryota; kingdom Metazoa; phylum Chordata; class Mammalia; order Chiroptera; family Phyllostomidae; genus Micronycteris; species Micronycteris hirsuta. The sequence goes on from PVJI01001227.1 coordinate 185,670, forward strand.
CCAAGACTATCTATTATTTTTATTACTTTGTTTATTTTTTCCCTATTGTAGTTTTATATTTTTAAATTTCAAATGAGTCCAATTTTTGTTAGTTGTTTTACTGTTTCAAAATCTTCTCAACTAAGATGTTCCCCAAAACAACCTCATTTGTCAAATTTCAAAAATAATTATACTTTAAGTTTTAATGAAGGTTTCAATAACCCATATTTTACTTTTGGAAAAAAATGGATATTTTTACATTGTTATGTCTTTTTACCCATAGCTAATTTAAGTGAAACAAAAAGTCCTGAGATTCTTCATTCGATTATGAAATTCAACAGAATCATAGATATAATTCCTAAGACCTAAAAATGAAAAGTACATTTTCACCAAATATATTTGTTTGAATTATGCTTTTTATAGCCCTTTTACGTCCTTTACACATTTTTCTCAAATTTTTGATGTGGAATGAAATAGGGAATATTTAATACTTAGTTTTGATAAACAATTTTATACTTTCATTATTGAAATTTTTAGGACTTAGATGAATTACCTGAGTCAGTTCTTCACTGTATTAACATCATAAAGAATAAAAGTAAAAGTGCCGAAGAGCTCATTCTTCAGGACTTAGAAGATACTGATGTTTTAAGTAAGTACAGTTTTTATCTGATTGGTGGATAAGATTTTCATTTTGTTAAATATAAAACTTACAGTTTAGGAAATTAAACTGCTAGAAGTGCTTATCTCTTCGTTTATGCTTATATTTTATCTCCAATATCTATAGTTTATTGGACTGTTCAATTTAGTTCTTTCATTTTTCTTACTACATTCATTTTTCTTACTAATCTTCCTATGTCTCCAATAAATACTAACCACCAATATTTTTTTAACCATTCCTAATTAAAGCCAGACATTCTATTACTTTACATAAAAGGAAACTAATCATAGGACTATTTTAAATGTATCAGTTTATATATCTTTTTGGAGAAAAACATAATTTATATAAAAAGACTAGCTATCTTTGTTTTCTTCAACTTAACAAATTTATTTCTTGGAATTATTCTAAGAATAATAGTATTCTAGATCAAAGATTTAACTAGACTTAATCATGGCTTGGTTTATACTGAAAAATTAAAGCCATCAAACTGTTCAGCAGAATCTTGGCGTGTTCAACAGTATACTTATTTAAAAAGGTTATTTATACAAATATTTAGTGACATAAATATTCATGGCATATTATTAAAATTGTTACTCATATTAATATAATTCATGCAATATTAGCATAAATCAAAATGTGGATATTCATAGATCTTCATTTAACAAACTTTACTATGTAAAAGTATCTGTTCCAGCCACTGAGAATACTGCAGAGAAAAAACAGGCTCTATTGTTCTAATGTTCCAGTGTAGAGAGACAGACAATAAACATATAAATAAATATGTAATATTTCAACAGAGGTAACTGCTATGAAGGAAAAATATCAGAATAAGGGGGTAACTTCTGGTCAAGATGGTGGCGTAGGTAGACATGGCTTCCCTCTTCTCACAAGCACATCAAAATTACAACTAAAATATAGAACAACCATCACTCAGAACCCCCTGAACCCTCAGAAATCGAACTGAGTGGAGTCTGACAACTACAGAATTAAAGAAACCGCATCCATCAAGACTGGTGGGGGGATGCAGATGCAGAATGGGCTGGTCCCTCACCCACGTGTGGTGGATAAAAATTCAGGAAGGATATATCAGCAGCAAGGAGTCCCGGTCCCACACCAGTTCCCCAGGGCAGGATTCCAGTGCCAGGAAGATAAGTCCCCACAGCGTCTTGCTGCAAAAACCAATGAGGATTGATTTGGTGGAAGAAACTTCTGGAGCCCCAAGCAGTTCAGCTTAAAGAACCCACACATGGACTTACCTACTCAGACTCACTCCATCTGAGCTCCAGCACTAGAGTAGCAGCTTAAAATGCACCAGTGGCATACTGGGAGAAACTGAGGTGTCTGGCATCAAGGCAAGCAAAGGCCATTGTCCCTTTTCTAAACCCTCCCTCCACAAAGCCACAGAGCTGGCAAGCTGGTGCCAAATCGAGATTTCATCAATCTGGCTAACAGTATTTGACCCACCTTGGAGAACCCCAGAGACTCTGCCCCACCAACCTATGGGCCCACCCTACCTGCTTTTCCACATGAATGTCTGGTCTTGGCTCATACTGCACAACTTCCTAAATCCTCTCAAACAAGCAACAGCTGGCCTCAGTGAACCAAGGTCTGGCACTAGCAGCAGCCAGCCTAGATTCACAACTTGGCTTTGCCTGGGAATCTCCAAGCCAAGCACAAGTAGCAGGATTCTCAGACTGCTTTATAGCTCAGGCAGGGTTGCCCCACGCAAAACAGGTGGGGGCTGAGTTTGGCCTGCCCTATCCAGGAAACCCCAGGGCCAGCATACCCAGTGGACATCTACAGACCATGTTGGAGCACCACCACTCTGCTCCTGGAAAACTGATCCTCCATGGAGGGTGGGGCTTGGTGGAAAGTGGTCACAGCCAGTCTTTGCAGTTGGCTGGCCTGGGTAAATCCCTCCCATTGACCTACCAATAGCAACCAAGGATCAAATACAAGAGGAGGGTGTACTCGACCCACATGAAGGGTGCACCTTGAATACCCAGCCTGGGTGACAGGGGAGGCTGTGCCACTGGACCCTACAGGACACCTACTATATTAGCCCATGCTACCAAGACATGGAGTCAAAGCAGCTCTACTTAATACATAGAAACAAACACAGGGAGCCTGCCAAAATGAGGAGACAAAGAAGCATGACTCAAATGAAAGAACAGATCAAAACTCTAGGAAAAGAGCTAAATGAAATGAAGATAAGCAATCTATTGAATGCAGAGTTCAAAACATTGGTTATAAGGTGTTCAAGGAACTTAGTGAGGACCTCAACAACATAAAAAAGATCCAGTCAGAAAAAAAGGACACAGTAATTAAAACAAAGAATCTTTTACAGGGAAGCAGCTGTAGACTGGATGAAGCTGAGGTCAAATCAGTGATCTGGAACATAACCAGGCAAAAAAACCCCAAACAAACCAAAAAACAACCAATCACAGTAACAAGAACAAAAAAGAATGAAAAAAAAATGAGGATAATGTAAGTAGCCTCTGGGGCAACTGCAGGCATTCCAACATTCTCATCATAGGGGTGCCAGAAGGCGAAGAGAAAGAGCAAGAAATTGGAAATCCATTTGAAAAAATGATAGAAAACTTCCCTAATTTGAAGGAAGAGACTTACAAGTTCAGGAAACACAGTGAATCCCAAACAAGATGAATGCAAAGAGGCCAACTCCAAGACACATCATAATTAAAATGCCAAAGATTAAAAATAAAGAGAAACTCATAAAAGCAGCAAGAGAAAAGAAGTTAGTTACGTACAGGGGTGTTCCCGTAAGACTTCCAGGTGATTTCTTAAACTAAACTTTGCAGGCTAGAAGCGATTGGCAAAAAATATTCAAAGTCATGAAAAGCAGGGACCTACAGCCAAGATTGCTCTACCCAGCAAAGCCATCATTTAGAATTGAATGGCAAATAAAGAGCTTCCCAGATGAGAAAAATACTAAAGGAGTTCATCATCACCAAACCATTATTATATGAAATGTTAAAGGGACTTATTTAAGAAAAAGGAGAGGATCAAAAGCAATAAAATGGCAAAATATACATCTATCAACAATTGAATCTAAAAAACATACTAGGCAAACAAGAATGACAGGGAGAATCATGGATACAGAGAACATTTTCATGATTGTCAGATGGGAGGGGTGTATAGGGGAATTGGTGAAGAAGTGAGGGGATTAAGAAGTACAAATAGGTAGTTACAGAATAGCAACAGGGATATAAAGTAGAGTACAGGGAATGGAGTAGCCAAAGAACTTAAATGCAAGGACATGAACAATGGTGTGGGGATTGCTGAGGGAGTGTGGGATGCTGGGTAGAAGTCCACAAACTCAGGAAAAAAAGAAGGAAACTCAGGACAACTGTAATAGCATAATCAATAAAATCTAATTTAAAAAGATAAAAACCAAAGGCAGTATAAGGGGTAGCCTTTGGAGGTTGCTATTTTCGATAGGGTAGTCATGGAAGGCCTTCCTAGGGAGGTGATGTTTGAGCAATGGCTGAGTAGTAATCCACATGGATATCTTAATGAATGAGGGGATGAACCACAAGGATATCTGGAGAGCTGATGTTCCGGAAAGAAGGAATTGTAAAGGTCAAGGCACATAGAGTGGGCTTAATGTGTTTGAAGGGCAGTCAGCCTCTGTGGTTGTAAAGATCTAAGAATACAAGGGGTCAGATCACATAGGGCTTTTATAAACCATGGTGGATGATTACAATAGTATGGTATAGATGAGACTAATTTGAGTATATGTGATGAAAACAGTCATATTCTAGAATCTTTTTTATGTTAAAAGAACCAAGGATTATTGATGGATTGGTATGAAAGGAAGAGAAGTAGGTGGCTCCAAGATTTTTGTTTTGAGCATCTATATGAATGGATATGTAGAGACTTGCTATATGCAGATGCTTCAGATTTTGGCAGTGATTATTTGTAGTTGAGTTATGGGGAGGTTTAATGGTATATTCAGTTATTTTTACTAAGATTGTATAAGATTTATACAATGAAAATATAAATATATTGGCAATTATATAGCTTAATTATGTGAAAAGTCAAAGTTAATAATTATATAAAGTTAGTACATGAAAGGTTATATAACTACAATAGTGGCAGTGGTTTAGAAAATTATGAGATCCCTTATGAAAATTATGAGCTCTAGCCAAATAGGTTTAATAATCTCTATTAGTAACATAATTTTCCAAGAAAATTCAAATGATCAAAATTGATTTAAAAAATGGAAAACATTGCCTGCAGGGTCTCTTTTGAGAAATCAGCTGACAGTCTTAGGGGCTGGAGAGAAGTGTTCCAGGTCATGAAAGGCAAGGGCCTACATCCAAGAATACTCTATCCAGCAAAGTTATCATTTGGAATGGAGGGGCAGATAAAGTGCTTCTCAGATAAGGTCAAGTTCAAGAAGTTCATCACCACCCAGCCTTTACTGTATGAAATGTTAAAGGGAGTTATATAAGGTATGGAGGAATATCAACAGGGGAGTGGTAGGGGGAAAGGGCGGGAATGGGGCACAGAACAAGTAGTATAAATGGGAGGTAGACAACAGACAAGGGGGGGTTAAGAATAGTATAGGAAGTGCAGAAGCAGAAGGACTAATGTGTATGACCTATGGACAAGACTAGAGGGTGGGGAAAGGGGGGGTAAGGGGGTGGGGGATAAGAAGGGGGGGAAGAGTGGGACAACTGTAACTGCATAATCAAAATATAGTTTAAAAAAATGGAAAACATTAAATCAATAATCTGGCAAGATGGTGGAAAGGGATTTCTTTTCAAATATCTTTAGAAACTGGAAGAATTTTGCAATTGAATTCTTGTAGTCTGTCAAGGAACAAAAATATCTACAAATGATATAAGCTATATATTTCAAAAATAAAATTGTATAGGTATAACACACTTCAGAAACCAGAGGCTAATTTCATTTATGCATATAGGTGTATTGATTAGAACTCTCAGTCATAGACGTCAGAAGCCATTTGGTTCCTTTAAGTAGTAAGGTTTTGGCGGGCATTTGTGTGTGTGTTTTTATGAGTAGAGGAGATGTTCTGGTAACTTATTGCTGCAGAAAACCTTGATGGTTTAAAGTAACAATTTGTTACTATCTTTTTATAGTTTTGTGGGTTGACCGGGCTTAGCTGAGCAGTTCTTGCTTGGATTTCATGCATTTGGAGTCAGATGTTGATTAAGGCTGCAGTCATCTGGAGTCTTTATTGGACTCTGATTCCAAGATGGCTCACTCAAACCTCTGGCAGTTGATGCTAATTGTTGGGTGTTCAGTTGGTGCTGTCACCTGGAGGCACCTATATGTGGTCTCTCCGTGTGGCTTGCATGGCACCTGCATAATGAGACGAAGCATCCCACAAACAAAATACTAAGGTGGAACCTTGTAAGGCTTCTTATGACCTATTTTTAGAAGTATGCAACATTATTTCTACCACATCCTGATGGTTATGGTTCTGTGCAGGGTGTAACCAGTATGTGTGGGAAAGAAATCTTTGGAGACTAGCTACGACAATAAATAACATATTGTTGATAGAACTGAAGAAACAGACTGTAGGTGCAATAGCCAACATGTACAAAATACGCACCCGTACATTGTAGAACCTGTCTGCTGGTAGAGCTGCTGTCTGATACAATAAAGAATTTCAGAGACATTTATCCTCTACTGAACACTCCCACTTCCGAATCAAAGCTCCCTCTATTTATCATGGTCTGAGCCCCCCCAAAACATTAAAATTAAAATATAGCTCCTTGTCTCTCTTCACACATACTATTTTTATAAAAATAAAGACACAAATATATCATTTGGTAGAACCTAAATCACCCTTAAGAACTTAGCCTCAAAGGAATCTGGAGAATGTTATTTTTTTCTTTATAGCCTCTCACACAGAAAGCATGCCAGGAAGATTGTGAATAGTTGCTGAAGTTGAAATTTGCATCTGAAAAAATAGGTGTAAATAACTAGTTAACCAGCAGAATGGTCCTCTTTAAAAATAGTTTACTGTAAATAGTTTATAGTATCCCATGATATAACACATTAAATGAATAAGGAAAAGAAACAAAACTACATCTGCACAGATGATAAAAATACTTGATAAAAATCAACAAAAACTCATAAAATAAAGAAAGTTCACTTCATCTGCATGTTATTATAATCTTTTAAACCGATACTTTTATTAGAGTGGTTTTCATATCTTGGGTAAGATTATATTGCTGGTTTATAGCAAGTAGAATTAAACCTTTGTTGGTTTCTAATGAAGATGTCATTAATCAAACAAAACATTATTCTGGGTATGTGGAGAATAAATTTTAGAATACAAAAGGTGATAAAGAATTAGTGATATAAAAATTAGTTACTTTTTTAGAAAAAAATTACAGATTTCCTCTGTTCTTTATTTTCCATTGTTTTTCTGTTGTTTTGAGTTACTGATCAAGAATATGCTATGAAAGAATTTGAAATTAAAGGATGATGAAGGGGTTTGGAATTTTAGTATGCTATTCTCTAATATTTAAAGTTATAATATTTTTCTTTCTCTAGGCTGTACTTATGGAGCAGTTACACATTTAAGGATAGAATTATCAACTGAATATAAAGAAAAATCAGATCAATTAATGAAGGTATATGTTCAACATTTGACTAAAAGTACTCAATCTTACAGTTAGAAATTTACTTTTCCCTCTTACACTGGATGCTAGTTCACCGATTTAAAGTTCACTAATTTAAAAATTAAAAACTTAGTTATTTTTAAGGAAATTATTTTTGGTTTTGTACCTGCATTGTCATATAAAATAAAACCACTCAAAATTCAATCTTTAAAAATATTAGAAATAGTGATTTGAAGCATCAGTACTTAGGAATTTAATGTGTATATAGATAAAACAGTGGAAATATTTTGCCTGATTTTTCCCTAAAACGCTTACTAAAAAATTTAATATACTCTGTTTATTACCTTGGTTAGAAATGTAATATGTTCCAGCAGAGACTTTAAATACTCTATAGAAACTTTATTTTTTTTAAATTATTTTATTGTTCAATTACAGTTGTCTGCATTTACCCTCCCCCCACCCCACCCCAGGCAAACCCACCTCCCTCCCTTGCTTCCCCCCTCCCCCTTGGTTTTGTCCATGTGTCCTTTATAGCAGTTCCTGAATACCCTTGTCCCCATTCTCCCCTTCCCCCTCCCCTCTGGTTACTGCCAGAATGTTCTAAACTTCAGCGTCTCTGGTTCTATTTTGTTTCTCTGGTTGTATTTTGCTTGCTTACCTCACAGGCGTCTTGGCTGTGACTGATCTGAATTCCCTGGTAGCTGATCTGGCCTCGGTGCCTTTGCTCCTGAGTCATTATACAAAACCTTTTAACATTTCATATAGTAGAGGCTGCATGATGATATACTCCTTGAACTT